>JAATLQ010035989.1:0-33974 GCA_013421005.1 Heliconius erato x Heliconius himera | reverse complement strand
ACCTGTGTAGTGGATGCGAAATTATTATGAGATAAAAATAATAGTTGGGTATCTAGGATTATTTTTCTTCTACTTTCAATTACATTACGGAGGAATTAATTATTATATATAATTAAAAAAACGTTGAAATATCAGCTTGCATTTTCAATATTTTTTTGTCATAAAATAGGGGCTCGCGGACTTTATTTTAGAACTAATGAAAACTGAATGTTTTTGTAGTACAATGCTACTATACAGGGTGGAAGAGGCAGCGCTCCATTTACGGAAACAGCATATAGGGTAAAATATTACAAACCTATACCTAAAGAAATTAATCAAGATGCCTCAACAGTTTGGACGTAGGATTTTTTTTTCATTTCACGATTTTTATCCATACCTGTATTTCGTGTGACACGATTACGTATAGATCCCAATAACATAAACACTTACTACTACAAAAATACTACTAAAGGTTAAGCAACTTTGAACTTTATCGCCAATACATACGACTCGATTTCGAAATGAGGCGTGTGCGGCGGTGTTCCTTTGATAGGTTTATGTGTGCGTGCGTCATCCTTACAAATGGCGTTTTGTTTTAAGATGACAATTTTATTATTTATTTTGTTTGAAAAAAAAACTTTTACATTTTTGGGAATTTATTTTTTTCTGAATTATATTAGGCTTTTATAGAGTAGTTAAAACTGTGGTTTCAATTAATGTGGTGCTGACACTTCCACCCTGTATATACTTACATGTATTTACTTATTAGTGCAGCGCACGCGGCTAAAGTAATACGATGACGTTCCTAATTACTTATGGGTTTTTATTATCTAAGGCTAACTAAGAATTAAACCGTAATTATACATTCTTCAGGAGACTATAGGCTTTAGCCTATAGTCTCCTGAAGAATGTAGCTTTCATATAAATATCTAAGAAAAAAATAATCCTATCAGTAGTTCCAGAGATCTTAGCGTTTAAACAAACAAACAAATTTCCGCTTTATTGTATTACTATATATTTTTATTGTAACGGTGCTATATAACATAGCAGTATTCTTAAGTAAGCCTTAGTAATTGTGTTGGATCCTTATCAGTAATTAATGAACCATATCAACATAGTATGACATACCATCTAACGTCCAATTAATACGGTACCCGAACGAAATTAGATCGCAAATACCTAAGGTTTTTATGTTTAATACCTTTTAAAAAAATAATTGTTTTGGGCCTAAAGTCATTTCAAAATTGGTGCAATAATTTAAGCGAGTTCTTAACGAATATTTTGACTTTTTCAACATATTTATGAACGTAAAGTCTAAAAAAGTTACATTTTGAATAACAATCAGTCCTTTTTTTAGCTCCATGTTGATTTTCTCATGCAAGAGGGTAGGCAGAGAGAGACTAGCGTTAAGACTCTCTGCTCCCCATCTAGAGCCGAATTCTGGAGTTATTGCTACTGTCGCTGTCGCATTTACAGTTAAACGCTTAGATGCTTGCTCGATCAGCATTCATTTGTACCTATATTAAGAATGACACTATACTAACTATATACTCAGATTATCATAAAACAAAAGGTTCACATAAAAAAAATATATACGTACAGGCACGCAATTTGTCCCCTTTATTTGTCCCGCATGTGAGCAGTAGACGAAGTATTACCTAATAACATCCGGTTTAAACCGACCCTCATTAGGCTGTATATAACCACACACCCTTGCCTCGAAGTATCGAACAAACGAATGAACTTGATAAAACTTAGTTTAAACACACGTGGTAAGTACAATCGATACTCGACAGTTGGTCGAATTGTCAACGTTATAAAATCTTATATATTTTTAATATTTTTACTTAAATTGTAAGAATAAAATATTTTTTTATTTAAATATATTATTACACATCAAGATGATTAGTTTTTTTTTATAGAATGGGCCTGCTCAATAATTGTAAATATTATCTTTTTGTAATCTATAAATTAAAATATAAACTAACGTTGGCTGTAGTGGCGCAAGGAAACAAGCGTGCGACTGTAAATGCGACGGTTCTGAGTTCGATTCCCACTCGGTGGAATGGAATATTTAATATTTTTTTCCTCGGTTTCAAAGTAAAGAGCTGCGGCTAAAAAATTGAATTGAACGGAAGTGTTTTAATGGAAAATGAAGTATCTTAACACTAGGTTCACAGGTTCCCTCTGCCTACTCCGTTATTTTGTGACACAGCATGAATCTAAAAAAAAACAATTTACAATTAACTACATTCACTCGCTGCTCAGTATACCGGTAAATAAAATTGTAACTGTAAAAACTACTCAATACTTCACACGATATTTAAATTAAATACAGGCTGAATGACAAGATAGAATAAATTAAATTACAATACAATTTTCTAAGGCGTATACGCAATTAGTTTAGAGATCCGTCCATTTAGATCTGCTATGCCGCCGTTACCTGTCAAAGTGCTCATTTGGCTTACTAGTTATCGCCCGCCATGAGCGTATCTAGATGTATTTTCTGGGGGAACGAGTGCCGCTGGATTTTAGCTTTGGACAGATAGTTGTTATAAAGATTTTGTTTTCGATTTTTTCAAGGCAATTTTTCTGTTAATTATATATCTGGGGTGGGCATAAGACTATTCTGGGGTGGCCACGGATCACTCAGCCAAGTTCGTTTGCTTTCGTAGTTTTGAAAGGTTAACAGCAAATTACAAAACTTAATATCAATATATTTCTTTATTTATAAACCGATTGAAATAAACTTAATGTTACGGGAAGATTACCAAAATCCAATAGCGAAAACTGCATTTTAATCGGTTAAGCCATTTCTTAGATTAGCGTGAACAAACGCACAGACAAACAGACAAATTTTTAAAAATCCTTGTTTTGAGTTCTATTACATCGTTACATGCCCTTAATAACAATTTTTCTCACAATTATATCTTCCATGCACACACAATGATCGGTTACGATTTTATTATCTATAGTTATGTATTATAAATTGTACTTAGTAATGAGTGTTTTAGTGAGTGTCCCACGCGTGTCAGTGTCGGAAGCCCGGAAATGTAATCAAACCGTTATTAGCCTAGCGTGAAGAACCGTATTGCATTTTTGTTGGTAGCTGTATATTGAGTGCTATCAAATTACCTTTTGTAGATAGTAAGTACATAGACACTAATTGTGAGCTTTGTAATTTAAATAAATATATATATTAGGATTTAGAAAAATTATATAATAATGTGAAAATAATTATTTTTCTTAAAGTTGAAAAGCAAACAAATTAAACAATATTTGCCTATTAATAAAATAAAATAGTAAACAATACTATATATGTGCAAAACTTCTTTCTTAAATTTCAATAAAAATTTCGCTAACATTTGAGATAATGCTAAAAACATTATAACATTGGTAAAAAAATTAAAAATATTATAATTTTTTATTTATGAATATTGTACAAAAAGACACTCACGTATCTGATATTTAAAAGAAAAATAAAGAAAAAATATTAAAAAATGTAAATTAATCGAGTGTAGAGAGTATTAGAACCCACTATTATCAAGAACAACCAGACTTCACAACTGCTTCACAAGTCAAACACATATAACCACGTAATTTATATAAAGACCTATAAATGTTTTTCTCATTACAGATAAAGTATCTATGAAGGCTGTTATAATTATAGTAATATGAAACCACAGAACAGTACTCTAAGTATCAAACAATATCAAGGTAGAAAGTGACCCAATAAGGGCGAGGCAAGGCGAATGTTAGCGATAACACTTACGATAAGAGTTATCGTTATCACTTTCTAATTAAATCAAACATTATAGGTCTTGTATTTCACTAATGACTATATTACCTTGAATACGGAAGAGTCGTGATAATATAAGCGGAATATATCTATTTTACGTATAGCTGATATACTTAGTTTTTCGAACAAACAGCCATTTATTAATTAAATTGAAATTGTTTTATTTCTTATGTATTTTTTATTTATTAAATAAAAAATATATATGGCAAAAACTTTGTAGTAAATATAACGAAGTATAATTGAACTATAAGCAAAATAAAACTAAGTATACATAGAAAAGCATTGTAGGTAAGCAAAAAACAGCAGTTCATTGGATCTATTGAAAGAGGCTTTAAAGTCGTTGACGCATATACTTATAAAACGTAAGAATAGAAAAAAAAACGAGTCGTGCTAGCCTTGAATAAACCGGTACAGATTAGATTGATTGAATGCAAAAAAATCTAATTGTCTATAAGTAGATAGGAGACTAGGCAAGCCATAATATAATATTTTTTTTAAATACTTGTTACTTTTACATGTATATTTTGTCACAAAACATACCTGTAATTTACAAACGATGTATTCTAGTATGTGATTCAAATATTAATCTTGTAGAGGTTTTGGTCCTCATAGTTAACATCTTATCTCCGTATTTTTTAATAAATTTTTATTTAACAGATAACTATCATAAATTATAGTAATGTAAATTAAGATCTATAAATTTACCATTTTACATAATTATTAATAAATTTACAAAATCGTCAATACAATTTTATTTGGCCATGTAATCGATACCGACAATTCGAACAACTGGGTTGCTCTAACGAATGATCACTCCGCCCCGATATCTAACGGCTATCTCGGGGGGCATTCGTCTAATGATACTGATCTGTAGAAATAACTCTGAGCCAACTATTGTTTAGAGTCTGACAGATGGCGAACGTAAGATAATGATGAGCATATCCGAGTAAAGAATGTGGTGTGACCTGGCTTTACGATCAATATGAAATTAAATGAAAATTTAAAATACAATCTAAAAATATAATAAAACTTATTGCTCTGTACTCGGAAGATATATGAGAAAATCTATTATTGGAGTTATTTATTAATGTAATAGAATCAAAAACAATTATTTTCAATATCACGCTAGTCTCAGAAACGGCTTGACTGATTGAAATGTAGTTTTCAGTCCTGTATTTTGGCAAACTTCCCTTAATGTTTAGTGTGAATTTAATTAAAAATTACGAAAGTAATTTTGGTGAGAAAATAAATAATTGTGTAGTTCATGCGGGCGAAGCCGCGAGCGGGTCGCTAGTTGTAAATAAAATTGTAACAAAAATTTGTTATCTCAGATGTTTGCTAAGATCGTTCTTTATCAAAGTGTGTCATTTATGTGTATGTAAGTGATATCATATATTGAGTTAAAAATATTTAACTCTTTTAATGTTTTAATGTTAACTTTAAACAAGTAAGTACACGTAATTGTACCGAATTGGAGATATGTCATTTCTTGATGATTCCATGTACTCAATGATTATAAGTTCAAATATGTTCGGAAATATGTTTATAATAATCATTATATAGAGACAGATCAAGCCCGTAAGCCGAAAAACGTAGTGACTTGTTAAAATTTAACTCTACACTAAATATTTACGTAAAATTTAATCTATCTGGCTTAATTACTCATACTATAACATTATATATCAATTTCCTAATATCCTCTTACTTAGTTGTAACTAAGCTACTATAATAAAATATTCACTTTAACTATGTTAATTTGTTTAGTTTGCTTAAAATCGTTGTAAATAATTGGTCCAGTAGTAAAATGTACGATTGTGATACAAACCAACGTTAGAATAATTACCGCTGATTCATTTGCCAACGAGATTTAAACCGGTAACGTTCTTGACAACATAATTCCTCTATTTCTGAATAATGCTTCTAAATTCTAATATGGAGGCGTATTGTAGTGGAATAGCGTCCAATTGTAAAAGTTATAATAGTGGGTTCCACGTGATGATTATATTTCAATTATTTTCATTTTCCTGCTTTGGTAGATAAAGGCGTTGAGAATTGCAAAATTGGCAAAATTTAGCGTAAAATCAGGTTTTTTCGACATTAGGTTCCTTCTGTCTACACTGCTATACTTTTGCAAGAAAAACTTCTCTCGATTTATCTATTTTAAAAAAATATATATTTCTAATGTGGATAGAAGTTAAATATTGAAGTTATCTTTAAATGATTATTCAATAAGTAGTCTCCAAAAAAATATGGATGATACACGAAGATTTAAAATTTGGTCGAATTCGAAAGGGAAAAAACTTATGCACTTTGAAACCTGTATTGTAGTGAATGTCATTGTACTTTATTTAATTGGTCTACACTGTTTACTCGCTAAATATTCATATATGTACCTAATGCTAATTTTGTAATGATTATTTTTTTCACTTATAAATAGAAAGCGAGTTTGTTAACAAGAAATGAATGAAGTAATTGGTTATTTTAATTATTTTAGCGATACCTTGTGTTACCACTCGAATGCAGGGAACGTAATGTTAAGATACTTCGTCGGCAGAAAATGAAAATATAACTCTTTCCCCCGAGTGGTAATCGAAATTTGTATGTATAAGTCTAGCCGTTCCCATAAATAGAATTAGTTTTATTACATTAACACTAAACATAATTACATTATTATCACAACAAAGAAAGTTAATTTAAAAAGAAAAGTGAATACATTATTTATTTTAATTGTGTTTACTATCCATTCCTATACGCTTTCTGAACTGAAACTTTAATAATTTGAAAGAAATATTATTATTTGTTGACACTTCTTCAAGATGTCAGTGAATCTTCTCTAATTTTATCTGTGTACAATCTCCCAGGTTACTTAGAAGACAGAAAAAAATGGTAAAAATTATTTTTTCCCCAATTTTTTGCTTTTGTTTCATTAAACAAAACAGAAATTATAAACTTTTTAGGATTTATTACTACTTTATTTTGTTCCACATATTGATTATATGTAAATTATTTTGGTCGATAGAAATACTTCAATAGCGTCACGATGGCGACAAATATCTTGAATATTTTTTGTTTGCTAAAAAGAATTATTTAATACACATTGTGGGGAACTAATTGATGTCAATATTGTTGTATAAAAATCTGCATTAGAAAGACCCGATTTCAAAAACTTAACAGCATAAAATAACTTAATAAAGATTTGATTTAGAATAATTCTTATGCGAACCTTTAATGTTAAAACTACTAACTCCGGATAGAAGTCGGAGCCAAGACCTAAACAAAATTAAAATTGAATACTATAAACAGTTTAAATTATTACTTTAATGAATTCATATATTCTTATTTGCAGTTTCAATCTCCATCTTAAGTCAAAGAGTAGTTAGTGCACCTGAAGCCGCTTAGCGCCCCTGCCATTTACTGCTGACTTAAATTTTATACTATTTCAACTGAATTGAGATCCTACTTTTCGAAGTTTTTTTTTTTAATATAATACAATCGTAATTGGCTATACCTATATGTATTTACATATAAAATTCTAAAGGCCTTGACACATGCTTAAATTTTTATGACCATAAAAATCTTGAAAATATTACACCACTCCTAAAAAGTTTTAGTTAAGTATTTCACACTTGTGGCAAAAACATTATTTTAATTTTCCTTTTAAAATTACAAATTTTATAATAATTTAAATTAGATTTTTACGTCATTGTACTTTTAATTTAATTTTTAAATAGAATGTGGCAAAATTAAGTTACATGGACGTGTGTATAAAAAAATCCCTTTTTTATTAATAATTGTGGAATGCGTATCTTTTTTTTTTAGCTTCACGCTGTATCCCGCACACAGCAGGGTAGGCAGAGGGAACCTAGTGTTAAGACACTCCATTCCCCACTTTCTGCCAAATTCTGGAGGCATTGCGTGTTGAGTGGCAGAACTCAACGCCGCGCTTAACTTCGATACCAGAGCGAAGAAATGGAAATATAAATTTAAGTAAATATTTCATCTCCTCGAGTGGGGATCGAACCCACAACCAGTCGGTTTAGCAGTCACACCTCGTGCCGCTGCGCCACGACCGGCCTCATGGATGCGTATCTTGTTGGTGAAATAAGCGTCTTATTGATATTTATTGGTCTTAAGCTGGTAGGTACTGTACAGGTAGTATTGTATAAATTGGGTTTCTTCATTTATTCGACTCTAAACACGATATATGTAGTAACAAAGAAAGCTGAACGAAGTGAACGATCTCTCTTTTCTTTTGACATCATTACTGCGTTTTAAGGTTCCGTGCCCAAAAAATCCCTTACAAGATCGCTTTGTCCGTCTATCTGGATTTTTATAATTTTTTTTCAAGATCGAGTGAAGGTATTGGGTTTTGGTAACAATATGTAATCCGTAATTAAAGAAGATTTTTTTTGCAATATATGTTGTATGACAAATTTTATTATATAAAAATATAAATAATATTCAACACAACATGGAAGCGTTCACTTTAAACTACAATATAATTAACTCGTTTTAGGGCGGATATATCCTATTAGAACATGTCGGTCCTCCTACGCGAACCATTGATAGAGTTGGTGGGAAGAGTTGAACTATACTGTTACGAAATCACTTTTCCTTGTTTTGATAGTGTGTTAGGTACTAAAGAATTGTTTTTATTTATTTTTGCTTCATGCTTGTATCCCGCACATAACAGGGTATTCTTGGGGCAGTGTATGTTTAGTGGCGGAACTCAACGCCGCGCTGAGCGAAAAAATGAAAATATTAAATATTTATTTTTCCGAATAGAATGAGAATCGAACCTACAATCGTCGTGCTTACGTTTACAGTCGCACGCTTTTGCCACTGTGCCACGACGGCCTCATTCTTCCAGAATTGAATTTAATGAATTACATTTTATTTGTAAAAAATATTATAGATTCTAAGTGAAACAGAAATAAAATCAGGTATTGCGGTATTTGAAAGTTATTTTAACTTAAACATTAAAAAAATATTAAGGAATTGCTATACAAAAGAAAGCAACTTTTTATCGGTAATACTGTTATAAGGAACGACGTTGGTTTATAGATTTTGTACAAAATTTTAAGATTTTCTATATTTCTTTTCATTTCCTAATAATGAAGCATTGTGATTTTTTTTATACGGTCGGTAGAAATTGCCGGAGGAAATTCAGTTTACGGGTGATCTGAATTTTAATTCGATACTTTGAAACAGGGTAATTTAGACACTATTGTTTAATTAGATTCGCTCATAGAATAACCTCATTCGTTTCCTTGGTATTCTAAGTATATCTAAAATGACAATGTTCTAGATACGCGTATTAAATTCTGCGTAAACTAATTAACCTCGTATTTTTTAAATACTGCCGTCGTCTAGGAACAGTGGCACAGCGTGTAACTGGAAACGATACAGGTTGGTCGAGGGTTCGATTCACGCTCAGGGAATATTTTTGTTTCCTCGCTCTAGTGACAAGACAAAACGCGGTGTTAAGTTCCTCCACTCAACAAGCTATTCAGAAAATCCAGTGACAAATGTAAAAGTGAGGAACGGAGTTTAACACTATGATCTTCCTGCCCACCCTACTATAGTGAAGCTACAAAGAATCTGTTAAGCAAAAAAAAAAATGGTGAAAAATGTCAAAAATCTTAGTCATCACTTTAACAAATAAATGAAACGGATAGGTAACAGAGTGCGTCGAACTCTTATTGACTCGTCACGATTCAATCTGGTCGGAACTTTGGACAACGGTCTACTGATACGGTCAAAAAAGCTGTTAAGATAACCATAATTGGACATAATTTAGCACCATAATTTTTTTTTTGTTCTGTGTAATAGCGTAAGTAAAATTTGATGATTTTATCTAAATTGACCGTTTTTATCAACATTTACTTATGTTTTTAATGTTTTTCTCTATATTTTTTATGTATGATATATTTTATAAATGTAGGTATCGTCTATGATTTTTGATGTAAAGCTTTGTTACAATACATTACAAAAGTATAAAATTCTAACTTAAACAATATTTTGTAGCTAATTCTAATATGATACAACATAATAGATACAGCCTTATAATTTATTATACAGACTTAACCACTAAACTGGATAAAAAAAAGAAGTAAAAGTAAAGCGAAATGTTATATTTTAAATTTTGTTCGAACTTAATAGTTTAATTTTTTTTATTATTTAAAAGCATAAAATTATGTTTAAAATCAACGTAGTATACCAAAATTGCTTTTATTTTTGTAGCCTAGACCAACTATGACTTCATTTATTAGAAGATTCCATAAAAAGCCTTGACCTTGGGTCGAAGTAGAAACGTGATAGCGAATCGATTTGCCCACTTGTTCGAATTCACTGACAATTTTACTTTCGCGTGAAAACAACACTGAAGTTTAACGGAACTTGTGTTATGAAAATTATGTGAAACACTGTTCACTATTACTTTAATCGAATTATAAAGATTGTACACATATTGAATAAAGTACGGTATTTTTTGATTTTTGTTGTCTTTGTGCAACTTAAGGACACATCATCATCAGCCCACACTTTTCAGTTATTTTAGAGGCAATGTAGATATGTTAGGTTGGATATTCAAGGCAGTAGCTGAAACTGAAAGAACAAAAATATTTTAACAATATAATATGTTTTTAAAGTAATTAAAAGTAATATATAGTAACATAACATCATATATTTTTAAAGTACTTGTGTATCTTTATATTATGTTTTAACGTTTCTGCTTGCGAATGAAGAAGAGAATGGAAACCAGAAGAAGATATATACGGTTAGAAATATATGCTACAATGTTGTTTTATATAACTACGCTGAGGTTACTACAACTCAAGTACATATGTATATAGATGTATGCCACATAAAAAAATCTTCATAATTATCTCAGCGTGGGAAATTGTCACTTCTAAGGCACAATTTATATTTCTGCAATAATTTACTGTTGTAATTTTAATATTATTGTTATAAAATGTTTTAAGTTTATCGTACATTAGATACGTTTACTACATAATACCTCTTTTAATTCATAAACCAGTTTTTGTTGTTTTTTATTCTACAGAACAAAAACATTTGAGACTTTTACATATCACATTTACTTATATCTACTTTTAGTAGAGAAGCTATTTATATTTTATGTAAGTTTTCAAACTTTAAATTATATATATATAACTTGTTATGTATAACATATGTATAAAACTTATTGTCGTACGCAACTTTGTTTGCTTGGAATTGAGGACGTACCTATAATATATAATCCCGTTTTTTTTTTCAATTTCAACATTCTTCCCAACATTCCTTAACCTTCCTACAATTAAATTACAACTTTCTAAGGCCAGTAGTTTTTTTCTGGGTGTTGTCTATTCACGTCACACGGTAAACATAGATTAGTTATGATGAAAACATAAAAAAATCCATTTGTTTTATTCATTACCAATATTTTCAAAGTTTTTGATGTATTATTTAGTTACAAGGAAATAATGGTAGGTGTTCTTCTATCTAATAATTAACATTACCGTTACCTACGCGATACTCTGCCCACTGAGTTACGAAATATTTATTATTAATTATTACACCACTTCCATACACCCACAACTTCATAAAACTTTGTTGCTTGAATGTGATAATTGGTGACATAATACATTCTGAATACTTTTCTAATTTACTTGGGAAAGTTTAGTGCGTACATACATACCTTTCTGTTTGTTTTATATCTACATATATTACTTTTTTTAGCTTCACGCTGTTTGCAGGCAACGCACCTGTAGCTCCTCTGGTGTTGCACGGGGAAGTGGGCGGCGGTAATCACTTATCATCAGGTGACCCGAACGCTCGTTTGCCTTGTCTTTTCCATAAAAAAAAGGAAATGAAAATATTAAATATTAAATTTGCTCGAGTGTGAATCAAACCCACAACCAGTCGCGCTTACAGTCACGCGCTTGTGCTATATAATTTAATTATTACGTACTGTGACACTATAAACTGAGAAACCTAGTGTTTACTTTATAATTTGTGGGAAAGTAAACTAATGTAACATTTTGATGGAATGTAAAAGGTATAGAACGGAATGGGAACAAGGCGGCAATATCTAAGTTACTCCTTAGACTTATTATACATGACAATATATATATATTCTTTATATATATATATATATATATATATATATATATATATATATATATATATATATATATATATATATATATATATATATATATATATATATATATATATATATATATATATATATATATATATATATATATATATATATATATATATATATATATATATATATATATATATATATATATATATATATTCTTTTTTAGCCTCAAAATCATAACTAGAAAACTATTAAATTTTTCATTTTGTTCCATCGAGTGATTTGAAAATATGATAGCTGAAACATTTCAAATATTGAGCCAATCACAATCGTAATACTCGCGGCGTGCTGTTGAATAATATTAAACCATTTTTATTTTTCCGCAAGCGAAACTTCTTTATAAAATCTAACGAACGTAATATTCTCTTTTACATATTTAAATTGTTAATTTATACTTAGGAAAAAAAATACTTTATAGAAAACATTTAAAAAATTATAAAATATTATTAAAATTTAAAAACCATTGAGGGCAGTCGTGGCGCATAGCTACAAAGTGTGCCGGTAAATGGACTGGTTGTGGGTTCGATCCCCACTCGAGGAGATGAAATATTTATTTACATTTATATTTTCATTTCTTCGCTCTGGTTTCGAGGGGAAAGCGCGGCGTTGAGTTCTGCCACTCAACACGCAATGGCTCCAAAAATTGGCGGAAAGTGGGGAACGGAGTATCTTAACACTAGGTTCCCTTTGCCTACCCTGTCGTGTGCTACTTTATTTTTTCCCGCTACGTCAAAATTTTTATGTTTTCTAAGAAAAACGTGATATTTTCGTGAATCATTTAAAGTATTTTCTGTGCTGCTAAATTGATGATATCATGACATAATTACTCATGGCACTTTTGCTACATGCCCTATCTAAAACATTATAGGGTATTCACTTATTCGAGTGATTGTAAATGTTGAGGCATCGTAAGTGGAAATTTACACGTATGATGGAAAATATTTTTATTGTTATTAATAATTATTATTTATTATATTATAGGTAGTTATATATTTCATTTCATTAAAAGATAAGGTAATGGCAGGCGAAATTATATGTATAAAAATAAAAAGTTTTGTTAAATTAAAGAAATAGTTAATAAAATGTGGTGGTTCTTTTTGCCCATCCCGAAAATAAATACCTATTATTAAACAAAAATCTTTAATTTATAGAGTTTTAAAATTTAATTCACGGAAAAGATAATTAATTCATTTTAACTGACGTCTTGTTAAGTAACATAAGATTCGGCATTGGGTTCCACGAATCAACACGTAAGAGATGAGTAAATTTAAAAGTTACTATACACTTATTTCAGATTTGTTTGTTGGCATACTATGTAAGCAGTTTTCCCACAAACATTCCATAATATAAATACCTAGTACCTACACTTATATACTGTTAACATATTTGATCTTTATCATGTTCTATAACATAATGTAATCACTAAATTCAATTAATTGATCCATTTAAAACTACACGAACAACTTGTTCTCGTACGTAAATAGATTATTGATAAATTAATTTAAAAGGAAACTTCGTCACACCGATACCCGTATAGGTTGTGAAAATAATGGACATATCCGTAGTAACTTTTAAGTGCTGTTTATATTATTTTAGGAATACTGCATATACTACATAATTATGTGTTTTTTTCGGCATCACACTGTAAGCTTGTGATCTTAGTGTTAAGACACTCCGTATCCATTAAGACTCTTCCGTTCCCCACTTTCCGCCGATTTTTAACGCCGCGCTATACCTTGTTACCCGAGCGGTGAAAAGAAGAGGAGGAAGAATGAGGAAATGAAATATTTAATATATTTAATTAAATATTTCATTTCCTCAAGTGGGAATCGAAGTTTACAGTCATACATTTGTGCTCCTGCGCCATGACTCGACCGACCTCGTACAATTATGTTACGTACAAGAAGACTTAAACTAGCTTGAGGTACAACGTCGTGGAAAATTTTGAATTCAATTAGATTGTCTTGTCAATAATAGATACTTAAAATATGATTATCTTGGTATTAATAGATGTTGATGTAGTAGAATGTATGGTAACTTCCTTAACGTTTAATCGTATGAATATTATATACCTATATCATTTTATTAAGAGCAAATTTCTGTGATGAAGTATTCGAAGTAGGTATAGGAAAACGAATTTTTCAAAGCAATGTGTGTTAAGTGACGGAACTCAACGCCGGGCTTTTGCCTTCGTGCCAGAGCGAAGACATGAAAATATTAAGAAATAATAATTGATTCCCTTGAGTGGGGATCGAACTCACAACCGTCGCGTTTCAGTCACTCCCTTGTGCCACGACGATCTCAAGTATGGGAATAACACTATAAAACATCTATTATATGCTTAAGTCTACTATTACAAATTTACTATGTTTATTTTTTTTTTTCATATAACACGTGACATTTAAATATACTCGGTAGTTTATTATACTATATTTTGACATACACGAGTGGGCGTTTTAAAAGCTTGAATATCCTTGATATGATAAAAAGGGTAACTGCATACCACGTACCGGTCCACTCTCAGTGCATACGTAAATAGTTTACATTTTATTACTAAAAATATCAAGGATAAGTGACAAATTATATACAAAAATCTTACTTATAATAGAATATCTGTTATTATGTTCTTAGCTGGATAGTGAATAATAATATAATTATATAATATAATTTATAATAAAGAGTGTTCAGTACTGTTGTTGGATACATGAGTGTGTCTTAATGGGAACGTAGTGTTATTACACTACATTATATATTTCTATCAAACAAGCTCCATGCAAAAGATGTGTATATAAAAAATATATACATATTAAACACTATATACATATTAAAAAATATATACTTATTAAACAATCACATAAAGGTTCTAAGAAATAAGAGATATTAATGTTTTTATGGAAAGAAGTAGAATACACTTCTCACGTATATTAAACAACTTGTACTTAGTCTTGTTATTCTAGGTACTACTATAATTATTTTAAGATAAATATACATTAAACAAAACATGATTTGGTACCTCCTCAACCTAACCTAAGTTATGAACAATAATACAATATTATGTTTATATACTCTTACAATTTAATACAAAAAATAAATTGAAGAAGTTTATTTTCTTGAGGCCAGTCGTGGCGCAAGGGCACAAAATGTGACTGTTAGTGGGTTTGATCCCCACTCGAGGAAATATAATATTTATTTACATTTATATTTTCATTTCTGTTCTCTGGCGTCGATCCAAAACGCGGCGCCGAGTTCCGCGACTCAACACGTAATGCCTCCAGAACTCGCCGGAAAGTGGCAAACGGAGTGTCTTAACACTAGGTTCCCTCTGCCTGTGAAGCATACATCGTGAAGCTTATTTTTTTTCTTTGTATTTAATTTTAAAGTCTTTGACAATGTCACGGCAGGATCATAGTCATTTATATTTTACAATATTTAAATTAGGCTGAGTAAACCACGTTTTTATTTTTGAGTGAATCACTTTACGCAGAAAAAATAATGACAAGTATTCAATAAAAAAACGATTGTATATTCACGCTATATTTTTTGCCGAATTCTGGAGGTATTGCGTGTTGATTGGCGGTACTCAACGCCGCGCTTTGCGTCGACACCAGAGCGAAGAAATGAGAATATAAATGTAAATAAATATTTCATTTCCTCGAGTGGAGACTGAACCCACAACCAGTCATGCTTACAGACATACACTTGTGCCCCTGCGCCACGACTGGCCCCATTACGATCGATTTTATTGATTTTTCGATTGATTTGGTAGTTTTCAAATCGTCCACAAGATGCGAGTGTAAGATAGTCCGTCCCTAATTGCTTGTGAGTCGTAACTCGTAACCTATCAATTTGTCATTATTGCACGTATCTAAATGCGACCCAAATTATTTAATGAACATTCATTATTTTATCTGTAACGTGACTATTATTTCATTAGCTTGTTTGCTTCAAAATTCTAGTTTAGTTATGTTTTTTTTTAGGTTCACGTTGTATCCCTCACGTAGGTGGGTAGGCGGAGGGATCACGGGAACCTAGTGTTAAGACATTCTTTTCCATTTTTTATTAAGACACTTCTGTTCCAAATTTTAGAGGCATTGTGTTTTGAGTGGCGGAAAATATTAAATATTTCTTTTCCTTGAGCGGGACTCGAACTCACAAAACACGCTTCTGTCTCTGTGCCACGACTGGCCTCAAATCTTATATATGTTATTGATGTATAAAGCATAGCGTTCCTACAAAACATAATTTAAGTAAACTATTTGGTTTTTAATAATGAAAAAACCTCTTCCCTATACTTATTAAATAACATTTTCAATAAAAACGCACTTCATATTTTGGTTACGCAACGGTAACAACCAAAACTCTTACTAAAACCGCCGACTACTTTCTACCGCCATAAGAAAAGGGTTTTATAAGTAACAATAGGAAAACAAGATTTGTACATTATCTCACAACGCAGTACTTACTGCTGGCGAGATAAGGCTTATGAAACATTCACTGTGCACGTATAATCGCATACGTGAGAGTACCTGAGTGTGCCGTGCTTGCTTCTTAATGGGGGGAAGTGTGTTAAGTATAGAAGTGGAATATATATTGAGATTTTTTTAGTTGATATGGTTAAGTATATTAAATATAATTATATTATTTTGAGGGTAGTCGTGGCGAACGAAGCGTTTGACCGTTATGGACAGATTGTAGGTTCGATTTTAAGTCAAGGCTGTGAAATATTCAATATTTTCGTTTTATCGCTCTGATGTCGGCGCGAAATGCGGCGTTGAGATCTGCCATACAACAAGTAATGCCTCCAGTATTCGCCGGAACGTGGTAAGCGGAGTGTCATAACACTAGGCTCCCTCTACCCTTTTTCATGCGGGATACAGCATGAACTTGAAAAAAATTGATAAAACTTAAATAGCCTTGATTAACCTTGACTCTCTGCCTATAAATACATAATTATATATTTTATTATAAGGCAACATCAATCAACCAAATATAGCATATTATTTTTAATTCTATTTATTGATTGATACCTACTATATAATATTTAATATGCTGTACCTATTTTAATACAGTTATTAGTCTATTACAATTCTTATGTTTTATATTGCATTAAAATCATTAAATTAGTATTTAATACAAAATATTATCAAATATATATTTTACATTACGCTTTTCCAAAAAAAAAATAACAACAATAAGCTATTTACTAAACAAAATTACAACCCTATATCCGGCGCCATGTTAGCATTGCGGCGGCGCGATTGTCTCTAGAATACATAGAATAGGCGATAAGTTGGCGCCACTGGACGTTGAATTCGTAATACCAGCTTCAGAGAAGTCAGACCGGACGCGCCGCCTCACGATTTGTCGGCAAGACGGAGACAACCCTCGCGGAGTGGATGCAATACTTAGGAATGAATAGACAATATGGTATTGAATTAAAAATCGTATAATATATCTTGGTAACTTTATGGCCATAGTGAGAATGTTACTAGGAATTACTGAATAGTAATGTGAGAGTAAATTGCTGTGGAGATTTTATTTATTTTTATTGCCGTTTTTCTTCTTTTGTTCTTAAGAATTAATTAATATCTGTTAATGTATTTAATTGTACGCGCTAGATATTGAATTTCGCCACTCAACACACAATGCCTCAAATTCGGTCGGAAGACGGAGAACGTAGTGTCTTGACACTAGGTATTCTATTGACCTACTTCGCGGGTCAAAATGTGAAGCTGTAAAAAATTTATATCTTTTTTTTATTCTTAGCTCATTTTAGATATGTCAGAATCTATAATCGTTAACCGATCATACGAATAAAGATCACAAACCTTCACGTTTACATTCAAAGATTTCCAACTGTGCCACAATTTCCAACACAAACAAAATAATATTATAAAACTGTTGTTTTAGATAATTCAAAATATTATTTTTCCACAGATGGCTTGAGTAATGGAGGGCGAGTGTGCGGAGGAGGGCTGGCTGCTGGTGCGCGTGCACGTGCCCGAGCTGAACGTGCAGAAGAGTTTGCAGTTCGCTCGCGACCAGCTCGTGTGGGACGTCAAGCAGCAGTGCCTTGCCGCCTTGCCTAAGGTCAGTATTTAGTTAAGAAAACCCATCTAAAAACATTAAGTATTATATTTTCAGATTTTTAATAATTAAGTACATATAAAATTTAATTATTATTTCTCTTGAATACCTACAGATGATAAGGATTAATATGGTACACAATTCTTGGTGATTCTTGGTCGTTATAATTTACCACAATGTAAAGAAAGGTAAATGGAAACTGACTTTCAACGCAAAACTTTACTTTCGGTGTCGGCTTTAATTTGTTTACGCCGAAAATTACTTGAGAAGGTCTTAAATTGAAATGCCATTCATGGATTTGTTCGTTGTTCGTTATTCGTTGCCACGACTCGTTAAAATTAAAGGAATAGTATGCAATTAACTTTGCCAAGTCTATCTTGTATCACCAGTTATATTTAACACGTTTTTAATACAATTATTTGCTATTTTTAGAATAAATTATGAGCGAAAGGTAAAACTACAGATATCATTTTAATTAAAAATGTAATTAGACCTACGACGACAAGTAGAACAAGTGCCAAGGACATTTTAATTTGATATTAAAGAGTGTTTAGTAAATATAGTAACAACTTGCAATCTATACTTCAGTAAAGTGGATCTCAATATACTTACCTACCTTTATGAATATTGTCACTACTGTGTGAATATTAAATACGTTTAGCTTCATCTGAATTGTTAAATCAACTAAGACCAGCTTTGAATAAAAAAAAAATAAAAGAAAAATATTTTCATACTTGACTTACATAAATATATTGACGTTTTTATAAAAAAAATCTCTCAATTAGACTTTTAGCCTATTATGTTTAAGCAAAAGTAGTTCTCGTTGTAAATTCTTTATAATACGATGGGAAAGTGAATCTCAAAGGCGTAAGATAGAACAAAAAAGATGTAACTGATGTTAACTGTTCGTTCACACGCTCACTTTTTATCGACAGTTAAAATAAAGCAAGCATTTGCTCTTATTGCTTAACCCAATAACTTTCAAAACCGCATACGGTACTGTGCATTACTGAAAGTTTTTGTTTTAATACATTTGACAAGTTACTAAAAATATATATCAAATTTACAGCTATAGTGGAAACACGTCTCGTACAGCTTTTAAATAGACCCAAGTACAAATTTTAGTTTGCATAGAGTTAAAAGTAATAAACATTCGAGGAAATTAAATATTTAATATTTTCATTTACACGCTCTGTTATGATGCAAAGCGCGGTGTAGAGTTTCGCCACTCAACACGCAATGCCTCCAGAATTTGGTGGAAAGTGGGAAAGTGTTTTAATGTGAAGGGAGTTTCTTAACACTAGGATCCCAGGTTCCCTCTGCCTACCCTGCCTGATCCGGATGTATCTAGAGTTTTTATTTATTTTAGCTTCACGCTACAGCGTGACCTAAAAGTAACCTAAAATTCTTGTTTATTTTTGGTTAACATAATATTAGGTTTAGCCTAACTAAATTCTACTAATGACGTTTTGCCAGTACTCTACATACATGTAAATATGAAATTACGTGGTTAACACTCATCTCCTTGTTTAATTAATTAATGCGGCAAACTGATGTATTTATATATACATTTATACTTGCACTATGATGGTTTTACATACTAGAATGTAACTACTACAGTACTCAATTTATAATGGAACTATGTACTGTATTTAGTTGAATTCTTTAGGGAGAACTCATTATGGAGCTCAAATTGGATATTGAAATTCGTAAAAATGACTAAATTATTTGTAATAAGTAAACTTTCTCATCGAACATTTGGTACTAAACTGTT
Source organism: Heliconius erato x Heliconius himera (assembly GCA_013421005.1). Classification (NCBI taxonomy): domain Eukaryota; kingdom Metazoa; phylum Arthropoda; class Insecta; order Lepidoptera; family Nymphalidae; genus Heliconius; species Heliconius erato x Heliconius himera. The sequence goes on along the minus strand of JAATLQ010035989.1, from coordinate 14,168 downwards.
CAGCGTTCCATTATAAAATAAATGAAGTATAGACTTCTATAGTAATTTTTCGTAATCGCAATTTCTGAAATTAAAAATATTATTTTTTTTATTAATAATAATAACTTAAATTACGTCATTATGTACCAAATAAGCTATATATTTTTTACGTAAAACATAAAAAAAAAAAAAAAGAGAGAGAGAATACAATGAAGCAAAATTTTCACAATCACAGTGAATATCATTATTAACAAAATAATACTTAAAGCTGTAAATATGAGGCCAGTCGTGGCGTAAGGGCACACGCGTAACTGTTAACACGACAAGTTAACAGTGGGTTCGATCCCCACTCGAGGAAATGAAATATTTAATATTTTTATTTCTTCGATGTAATATCGAGGCAAAGCACGGGGTTGAGCCACTCCGCCACTCAACACGCAATGTCTCCTGAATTCAGTGGAAAATGCTCTGCCTACCCGCTCTGCTACATGGGGGTTACAGCATGAAACTCAAAAAAAAACTATAAATATTTCATAAATTTATTAAGAAAAATTATCGAAACTATCTTATAATAAACATTGAATAGTAAATAATCACACCGTATATCAAGATATTAATTATAATAATCATGTCACTCCATTCACACCGATTTGTAAATTCTGTCATGATGTATATATAGGCTTTGTCACCGAACTTGCTGCCTGTAAATATTAATAATGTCATTTGCATACATTTACATTATTCATGCTCACAAGACGGTCACCTCTAATAATGAAATTTGACTAAAATTATTTTGTTTTGATTATATTTAATAATGTTAAGAATCCAGTAAGTAATATTATTATTTAATGCGATCATAAATTTAAATTTGATGACAATTTAATTTTGGATTATTGTTTAAATTATAAAATATAACTAACAACTGCTGTTTATATCTTAGCAGATATTATGTAGATATGTTAATACTTTTAAAGATATTTCAGTCTGTTATAACCTACAAGTTTGTTAATAACATCTTAAAGTCCATCAGAAAAGTGACATAACTCTCTTTTTGTGATCTTCTTAACGCAATAAAAAATAACTCAAATTAACCTTTATTTTTCAATCATTATTTAAAAGAAATGAACGCGTTACCAATGAAAACCGTAAAACACGATCCTTATTTGATCGGTGCCTACAGTAAGGAATCAGAATTGCAAATTGGACCAAATCAATGGAGCGCCTCCACTGTTTGTCAAGACTCCAATAAATCTCGCAATCAGGCGCGCTGTTAATAAAACAATAAATGAAGCGTAAAACGCGTTTTTATATTACATCTTTTCAATATACACTTACTTTTATTGAAGTAGGGCTTAGGTGACTCTAAACGCGACAGGTTGTGGGTTCGATTCCTATTCGAGGAATTGAAATATTTCTATTTTACTCTGGGTATAGAGCAAGGCTCGGCGTTGAGTTCTGTCATTCAACGCGCAATGTTTTCAGAATTCGGCGGAAAGTGGAGAACGGAAGTGTTTTTATGGAAACGGAGTGTTATAACACTAGGTCTCCAGGTTCTCACTGCCTACCCTGCTACGTGCGGAAATAGCGTGAAGCTAATATTAGAGAAATTCAAACTAAAATGCAATTATCCTAATGCGTACAAATGTAGGTCATAGATAAAACAGGTTAGTAGGTGATCTAAATATTCACTCAAAAACATCCAACCCGCCTGTACCTGTAGTCCAGTACTTTCAATTTTTATTTGCAAAGGCTAAAAATATTTTTTAAAGGCGACCTAATTATTATTCACTGAGTACCTTCACCGAGTAACTAATTAAAATGGTTTCTTTTTATCGTCCAAATTTTGTGTACACTTGAAAATTAAGTTTACCTAAAAATAACCTCTATATGAGATGTATGATATGTAAGTTTTTTGTTAAATAAAAGCTTATAATTTATATTACGTCAATCGCCCACGTGTAGCCGCCTTCAATACTTTAAAACCTTTAAGGTACCCGTCTATCTTGCAGTGACTTGACTTGTTTAAGTAAATATAATTTATATTTGTTTATTTTCGTGATATATTTATCTATAATACACACCACTCCCACCACTATAACACTGTACATTTGTTAAACACTTCGATATTGTCCTTAAACTAATTAGTTATAATTACAGGGATATATTATAAAAAACAAAATAGTCAAACCGACATTATTATATAAATGAAAATTGCTTTATTAATAACAATATTTTATATATTTGTTTCAATGAAAATTCATTTCCCAGTAGTGCTAATAACGAGCGTCGAGTGCTATTTTTAAGTTATCAATCTACAAAATAAGGACACTTTATTAATATTGCAAAGTGAATAAGAACAAAAAAAAAATGCAGAAAATTGATAAGCTAAAGAATAATGTTTTTGATACTTCAAATGGTGTATCGTAAGTTTTACTATCTAAAGCGTACTTAGCGACCGCACTTTATCTTTATTATATAATATCTTCAAAATTACGAGGATTCTTCCAGTTAGTCTTATCACAAAAGGAGTATAAAATTCATATAATATGTAGTACTCTGTTATTCTTAACTCCTTGTAATGAATTATTATACTTTATTTTTTAGAAAATCTGTCATCAAATTTCCATTTTATACATTTATACACTAATTCTAAAGAAAGGATTCATTTACTGATTCGCTGTGCTGTATAAAGAATTATATAAACAGAACACTACCAATAAAAATATAAAAAATATTTTTTACATAAAACTAAATCTATGAATAGCTGGTTATTTATAGAAAAGTCAAGAGTCTCTAGGCGAGGGTTGGCCCGTTCGTCTTACGATCAATGGCCATCGACTATAAACTTGATGGAACTTGTGATTTTATCTAGGCCTATTAGAAAGACGGATGACCTAATAAGCGTAATCTCAGTAACTACTCCTATATTATTATAGTGAGACAACAACGATTACTTTGATAGATGATGCCTCGTGGCGATATAAAGGAGCTTTGACAAAAAATGGATGATACAGAAGAATAATTATAGTATCATATAACTTGAAACGCGATATTTTATACTTATTTTGTACTTTAAAAAAATCTATTGTACATAAAAAAATTAAGTTTCACGTTGTATCCCGCACATAGCAGGGTAGGCAGAGGGAATTTAGTCTTAAGACACTCCGTTCCCCACTTTCTGCCGAATTTCGGAGGCATAGCGTATTGAGTGGCAAAACTCAACGCCGCGCTTTGCCTCAAAACCAGAGCAAGAAATGGAAATATAAATTTAAGTAAATATTTCATCTCATCGAGTGGGGATCGAACCCACAACCAGTCGAGTTTACACATATACATATACATATATAATATGTATATAAATGACATCACACACAAGAAATAAGTAAAAATGATAGAATAAGCTTAATAAGCTTAGATTAAGCTCACGTATACTTATCCACGGTGGATGCGCCCACGCACAAGTGGGCGAGACGTGCACGTCGACAGTCGTAAATCGCAATAAATACTACATTAAAACATCATCTGTACGGACGTGTGGCTGTAAATATATCCCCTTTGGGATGTTCATATTGTTTTTGTTGTTGATGTTGCTACTGGTTTTAGGACAATAAGTAAAAGTTGAAGCCGAGTGTGAGTTCTATGATTCTATCCTACTAGGAGGAATGAGGTAGCCTTATAATTTTCATATTGCTCGCTGTGATAACAGGACAAAACCCGGCGTTGAGTTCTGCCAATTAGAACAAATTTTCACGAAAAATGAACGGAAAGTGGAGAATTTTGTGTGTTTTCGTACCATGCTATATGCGGGATAGATAGAGGAGGTTGTTGCTAAAAATAAGTAAAAGCGAAACAATGCGTGAAAAAATATGTGAAATACGTACTCAAATTCTTAAATTTATTTTGGTTAGTCTTGACGTATTTTCCTTCTTTTTATGAGTATTGGCCATACACAGTAAAGATATAAAACGAGAGTGAATTATATATACATATATTGTTAATTTAATTTATAGTATATAAAAATAATATATGAATAGGTACAATGTATTTACTATTTATATTTATGCTACGTATTTTTTTTATATTAATTTATCTATTATGTTATATATTTACCATATTTATTCTCTATATTCCAGGTTCACTGAAAGTTTAATTTTTAGACAAACTGACGACAGCCATATATAATAATTTTTATCATGTTTATTAATATTTATGTTCAATTAAATACATTTATATAAAATTTTACTTGCAGCATATATTTTATAATGTGTATATACAAACACAAACTATCAAAGCATATAGAACAAACTAAACCGAGCGTGCGACCGCTCGTGCCACCAGGGATTCCGTGTCGGAACCTCAACCTATTATTTGTTGAGGCCCTCAAGACTTCGGAAAAATCGCCGACCATCAGTACGAACATGCTCGACAATACAAACCAGTTCTCACATACCGTTACATGGAAGTAATTTCTTAAACGCAGTCGCCAGTCACGCCAAACGAATCGAAAGATCTTGAGGTACTCACTCGTCGGACGCCATTTACATACTGAGACTTGAGTACTGGGTACTGGACTGACGTTGACAGAGCGAATGGCGGGAAATTAATAAGAGCGTCGTGCGTTTGAAAATCGAACACCCATTCGGAATGTGCAATGTTTCTAGAATAATTTGTTTATAACATAATAATAGGTTATATTAGGTATTTGGTTTTTTTTTTTATTATTTTTATATTTTATAAGAGAATGCGTTTTAACAGATATTCAATTAAAAAAATAAAATAATAATATGCTGTAAGTTATTATTGCACAATTTAACATAAATAACAGCTAATAAATAACATTTATGTACAACATCCATATTAATTAATATCTCCATCAATAAATAATCTCCCCAACCATTATATAATGAAAGTAATTTATGTAATTATAAATAATAATTAATATATGTATGTATATTGTTTTCGGTGGTGACTTCGGCACATCTACAGGTGGCCACTTGGTATCGGGTATGTCATTGTTTAATATCGCGTAGTCTGTGTATAAATATCCCGTGTTATATATTTAACCTGCATGAATCAATCAAGATTCTATTCCAATGTTTGAATCATAGGAATGTTTGGACACTAGCATGATTGCATGAAATCCCTATATAACTTTATATATATCTAGTGAAACAGAACTAACGTGTAAACAGGTTAGTCATAGAAACAAAAACAAAAATGGAATAGCGGAAATCTGCAGAACACTAGAGGTATGTGTTAGCACGCTTTCCTTGTACCAGATCCATATGTGACACATATACCTAGCATAGAAACAAACGTACGTGTAAAAAACTCTGCCCTATTATTCTGCTTTTCTGCTATTTACGACCCTATGTGTTTTTTTTATCCAACAAAATATGACCAGTTGGATTAAATGTCGCATCCATAACTAGTCGTGTCTAGAATAATTATTACAAGATTCCGAAACGGTACATGTTCTCTATGTGGAATCGTAATTTGTAAATAAACATGCGTTTAAAAGGTTTATTTTTATTTCATTCTTGTATAAAAACTAGTAAGAGAAAATAGTTTTTTCTTCATATATTATTACGATTGTTATATTATTAAAAATCAAATCAAATAAATCAGCATCACGCTGTACCCCACACACTGCAGGGTAGGTAGAAGGAACCTAGTGTTAGGACACTCTGTTCCCCACTTTCCGTATGTCGTATTCTGGAGGCATTGCGCGTTCAGTGGCAGAACTAAACGCCGCGCTTGTCCTCGACACCAAAGCGAAGAAATGGAAATATAAATTTAAGTAAATATTTCATCTCCTCGAGTGAGGATCGAACCCACAACCAGTCGGTTTACAGTCACAATTTGTGCTCCTGCGCCACGACTGGCCTCTTATATTATTCGGAGACCTTAACGTAAAAAATTCAAAATATGTTATATTTAATTTGACCATGCTGATTTTCGACATACGGCTATTTAATTTGACACAATAACATTATTTTGTGCCATCACTGTGCTCGACACATGCCAATTTTCATTAACTAAATTGAACCCATACAATTTAGGGACTTTGGTAGAATATAAATGACTATGTAGATAAAAAGATCCTGTCTCATTTGATTAAAATAAAAAAAATATATATATACTGAAATAGATTCAGTAAAGAAAACCGCAAATATTTGTTTCATTGTGCTTATTATGTAATAATGTCTTTAAACTGACGCCACTTCGTTTTCGTCCTGAGTGTTAGAAACTCTTTACAAAATACCAGAGGCTTATTCTAGGAAACTTACGTAGATTGACTTCTCCATAACTTTTTACAAAAAAAAATAATGGTATAAAATCTCACTAATCTTATATTGCATCTGCTGTTATTCTTATTAGATTACAAGTGCCTATCTGCAAAACTTATTCTTATCTCATCACCAAAGAAATAAAGTGAAACAACCAAACGCTTCACAGCAATTTGACAAAAAATATATAGAAAAACGTTTCAATTGTATCCAATTATAATATATTAAAACAAAATTATATCAGTGTAAAAGAAAAATTAAAATTTATAAAATTATTTGCAATCGCTCCAATTATAAATGCATAAAACATTCACGATGTGAAGGAAATATTATAGTTACGAGAGATGCACAAAAACTCGCCATGCGTGCAGCCTAGCGATGGCCTAGATATAAGAATAGCACTTAGTGGTTAGGTGCATTAGAGTGTTCTCCTGCCGCTCCTTTTTCAGGTCATCTTTTAGATTAGGCATTGTGCAAATGGAGCCACATATCAATGGGTCACTTCGCAGAAATCTCTTCACATTCTGTAAGTTATGTAAGTTCGTTTTTTGTCCTAAATTACATATTGTATGTATTTTAGGCAAAAGCAGCATTCATTTTGAATAAGGATTGAATTTGACGCGGCAATCAAAAATAAGAATAAGCAAAAACGTGAAAGATAAGACAAAAATATATTTACATACTTTAAGAATACAAATTTGTTTATTTTTACCCTAAAAATAACTCGTGTGACACAATGCTAGATGTACCTTACATTGTAAGTATGAGATATACAATGTAATTACCAGAGTGCCGCTGAGAAATTTCTTATATTTTATAAACTTACACCTGTCCATTATAAGCGACATGATCTTTGCGTTCTCGTGTTGTCGTGCTACTTAAAGGATTCCATAAAAAGCTTCTTTTTTACTCGGATAAAACCTGACGCGGTATAAATATTTGTATTTTATCCAGATTAAATATGGAGTAAACAAAGTTCCACGTGGAATCCAAGCAAAAAGCTTACATATTTCCCAGGCAATTTCCATGAATTATTAGTATACAATTCTCACAGTAGTTATTACTATTTATAGACAGAAAAAGTATTACGATTAAAAGATTTTCTTAATTATGTGAAAATTTCCTGATCAATCACTTTATACCATTTTTTTTTTCATCCTTGACTCCCTTTTTTTGACAAAATAAGGAAAGTATATAGTAAAAATTGTTTTGCTATTATTATATTAAAGCTACTAAAGGGTTAATATTTTTTTAAAGTCAAGCTTAAATAAATTCTCTCTCAAGGATTTGCCGGTGATAACGTTAAAATCCTTTTACGCTATCAAAATCCAAAACTCGTGGCCTTCTTTGTGCCTTTTAACTTTCTATCACCAACCTACAACCTTCAGCTGTAGAAATAATTTACACATCATTTTTGCCCCGAATGGGTATCGAACCCACAGCTTTGTACAGTTAATAGGGTCGCCACGGAAGCGAATAATATCTTTACCTTCACGCGTTCCTCATTGAAACACAACACTCGTTATATCTTCTTAGAAGTTAACTTTAGCGCCGAGTTTCTGTAATCAATATGTATGGATATCGTATATTATACTTTCCGCTTCTCACCTGTCATAGTCTATTGATACTGGACATCTCGTATCATATTCATTATCCGTAGAAATGATGTATTGACCTTTGTTGCTTGCGAATCCTTTGTTCATTGCGACGTGAAAAACCCAAATAATCAACGAAAATTCTTATACGTATATCTTCTTTTTTTTAGCTTTAGGCTGTATCCCGCATGTAGGAGGGTAAGCAAAGGGAACCAATGGTTAGGACATTTCGTTCATCATTTGCGTTGTCTTGTATATCAGAGCAAGGAACGAAAAATAATATATCCCCTCGAGTAGCAATTGAATCCACAGTCGCTGAGGTTACAGTCAGATGATGTGCTGTTGCGTTACAATGGCGAATCATATTGTAAATATATTTAACATTCATATATGTATTTAAAAATATTTTATACTGTACATTAAATCAACACAGCCTTAAGCGTCGTGCGAACATCGTAAAAACCTGTCATTAGCCTTTGTAATTAGACTTGTACATGTGTCCCATAAACAAGATGAGATTTCAAATCAAAGATATATATTTTTATCTCTTGAGCCAAGCCGCTTGTAGATTGCATAACAAGCCCGTTCTCGTATACCTACTCATTGCCAACCAGAAATACTTGCTGCAACTCCGCTCGATAAACTTTGAATCCACAACTTTACCTATATTTGGAAATGTCAAGTGTTGTAAGAAAAAAACTCCAGACTACTACAGCGAACGAACCGCGACCCTGATTTTGTGTGACCTAATTGATTTATGCAGATAAATTATTCTCGTGGACAAATTGTGAATTGAGGTTGGATTTTTTTATTGAAGTTACTACTTATGAATATAAATGAAGTTGAAATAATTATGCAAGGAAAAAACACGTCATACTTATGCATTGCCTTATTGTTGTCATATATCGCTCATCAAATTAAAAAGTCCAGCAGACTCTGAAGTACCCATGAAGCGCTTTGGTTTTTGTTGAAACAATAATATGGATTTAGAGGCCTGTGGTGGCTCTAGGACACTAGCGTGCGACTGTAAATGTGACAGGTTGTGGGTTTGATTCTCATTCAAGGAAATCAAATATTTTTTTTTTCCTCGCTCGGTAACGTCGGAAAGCGCGGTGATTAATTTTGTCACTCATCACACAATGCTTTTAGAATTCGGCGGAAAGTAATGTACAGAAGTGATCTTAATGAGAACGGAATTTCTTAATACTAGATTCCTAGGTTCCCTCTGCTTACAACAACTGCATACAACATGAAGCTAAAAAATAGATTACAGTATGAAGTATAGTACTGTTAAAAAGTTTCTAATCTAAACATTTACAATATTTAGAATTATTGATTGAGTAAAATATTAGAAAATATCAAATATATTCTTAGAAGTCTTTAAGTAACATGTTTGACCTTCTTACAATTCACAAGATTGGTGATAGAGTTGGCGATTATGGAGGCCACTCCATCAATTTCAATATTACTATTAAAGACTAGTAAAAAATGTTTAATATTTTCTGTTTTTTTACTATTTTTTTTAGCTTCACACTGTATCCCGCACATAGCAGAGTAGGCACAGGAAACCTAGTATTAAGACACTCACCTAGTATTAAGACACACATGGTAAATACCTCAAAACTTTTAGATCGAAAATATGAAATTATATAATCTTTTTCTAAATAACGTATCATTAATAAGTAAGCACTAGCGAAGTTCCAGTATAATACACGTGGGAGGAATGTAACAGTCATATTATGAAAAGGTTGCAATAACTCACATTGTTCATTTGCTAGATATCCCTCGGTTATAATATCTTCAATTTTTTTCATATCGTTTTATTATTATACCAACAACAGTTACAATGGCAATAAATTAAACCTTTAAATTAAAACTGACTACTAAACACAAAAATAAACTGATAAGAAATCAAAAATCTATGGTTATAAAATATTCGGTCAACATGAAGGTTGTTCAAAAATATCCTTAAACAAAGAAACGTCTAATTTTGAACAAACGTGATTTTCCTGATCCCACAAAAGCAATTTCAAGGAAAAAAGAATCTCAAAATTAAAGTTTCCTAATTTATACTCGTGAATCAATTAATATGGAATTATTCGCTGCCGGCTACAGCCAGATTATCTTTGAAAAGCTCCCAACATTTTGCCTTATAAATCATACAAAGAGACTAATTAAGATATTTCCAAAAAAAGCATGAAAGCATAAGCTTAATATAATTCCCAGTTCGGAGAAGAAATAATTAAGTGATATATTATGAAGATACTGCATAAATAAAAAAGATAAAATTGCATCATAGGTTAGTCAGAACAAGTTGCCGATGAGGTCACTTCCAGCCGGACTGGTTGTTTGTACATAAGATATACGATGCCTTCACATTAAATAAAAGCCGATGCATAATGTTATTGTTAATAATATAAAAGGGATTGTCGTGGCGCTGGAGCACAAGCGTACGACTGTAAGCGACGGTTTCAATTCCCACTCGAGGGAATGAAATATTTAATATTTTGTTTTAAAAAAATATAAAACCTTTTTTTTATTTGAATATAATCTACAATATTCACAAATTGTGCACACTACATAATTTTGGTAGTACGATCCATGTTCGACGATGCATATCCTTCAATCAAGATACGTTATAATATTATTAACATAGCAGTAAAGATCAAGGATTACGTCCAAATACCAATAATTAAAATTAAATTAGCTTCACGCTATATCTTGCACACAGCAGGGTAGGCAGAGGGAACCTAGTGTTAAGACACTCCGTTCCCCACTTTCTGTCGAATTCTGGAGGCATTGCGTGTTGAGTGGCAGAACTCAACGCCGCGCTTAGCCTTGACACCAGAGCGAAGAAATGGAAATATAAATTTAAGTAAATATTTCATTTCCTCGAGTGGGGATCGAACCCACAACTGTCGCGTTACAGTCACACCCTTGCGCCCCTGGGCCACGACGGCCTCGAAATTACTAAATTTAAATTCTGCTTGAAATTACGAAAATTAATTTAGAAATGATCGTTGCATTATTGATAGCCCATATTCAACGTTGTAACAGGCCTACATTACAAGTCTTTAATACGTTTAAGGTACAAGAAATATAAAACAAAATTAACTTTATGATCTTACTGTATAAGGTAAGAAATTTTCCAGAAGTTTCTAAATTGCCGTACAGTATACAGCAACACAGTACTGGTACAGTATTACGCATTTACCACACGTTGAACTTATTTACCGACTTCCGATGTAATCAGCTTATTAGCTCTTTATAGTAGCTAGTTAAGAGTTTAATCTTTGAGATTCTATGTTATTATTTTATGACGTCGTTGTAACAGTTTAGCAATTTGTTATGAGAATAATCGTTTAGTTATTTAATAACCGTCTTTTGTGTGTACACAATGTATACACATTCAATCTGGGGAACTTTGACATATACGAGCGATATTAAATACTATGTCTTAAAATTTTATGCACATTGCAAGAGGTTTTTTTTGTTTTAGTGGTCTCATAATGTTTTTTACCCATATACATTCAAATAAACCTTTTGAAACACATTGATATAGAAGAAAATCTAAATTTAGTAGTCTGTCAAAGTCTGTCTTGGTTATATTGGTTCATTTTATTTTATCAGCTTCACGCTGTATCCCGCACATAGCAGGATAAGCAAAGGAAACCTAGTGTTAAGACATTCCGTTCCCCACTTTCTGCCGAATACTGGAGGCATTGCGTGTTATGTGGCAGAATTCAACGCCGCGCTTTGCCTCGACACCAGAGCGAATAAATGGAAATATAAATTTAGGTAAATATTTCATCTCCTCGAATGTGCATCGAGTTCCCTCTGCCTACCCTGCTATCTTCGGGGTATAGCGTGATGCTATGTTAAATATATAACAACACTTTATTAAAACTGTTTTCTCTTAGATCATATAATTATATATTTATACATATGTATATGACGCTAATCGTTGTTGTTTTTGTTTTCTCAAATAATTTAATACTTAATTATGTAAAACTAGTTAAACTATGTAAATTACACGTTGCTACAATTAAATACTTTTTATTAAGAAAAACCTACTAACACTTAATCACCGTCCACAAGCCTACTATTATCTACATACAAATCACAGGAATTATCATAGTGTCAGTCTGTGACGTCGCTCGTCGGAGCACTTACACGGCTAATTCGCCCTTTATCTCTGGCCCCTTAATTGAAACGTCCATACAGTATGTGTGTGAAACATTTACTATGTAATTGAAATTTGATTTTGAACGCTTCAGGCGTTGTGTACTTGCATTCCTGTCATAATATTATTCATGGAGAAAATAAATTGCTAGTCTCATAGAAGGAAATATAAACAGCGCATATTCGCTAGGACGGTCGTGGCGCTAGGGTACGAGCGTGTGACTGTGAATGCGATAGGTTGTAAGTTCGATTTCCACTCGAGGAAATGAAATAATTAATATTTTATTTTCTTCGCTGTGGTGTAGAGGCAAAGCACGGTGTTGAGATACGCCACTCAACACGCAATGCCTTTAGAATTCGGCGGAAAATGGGGAATGGAGTATTTTAATACTAGGTTCCCACTGCCTACCCTATGTGCGGAATATAACGTGAGGCTAAAGTAAAAATAAACGGATAGATTATATTTGGAACATTACATTCAGAATGATTATTTTAAATTCAATACTGTTTAAGTAAATAAAGTAAGCAATATCTTCTCTCACTTTATTTACTTAAACTACTACTGTATATTGATATAAGTTTTTACTTTGTTACAATTTTAGATATAAATTGTTTGATCTTATTTTTACACTCACGGCATCGTCGTTAAAGCAAACATACGAAATGCTTAGCGAATTTAAAACCTTTACGAACGAAGAGTTCTGCTTCCTTCGCAATCAAGTTCTTTAAATATTTATCTATATATTCAAAAGAAAAATATTGTGAAATATTTTTTGAAGGTATTAAATTCTTATGTTTTTGTAGCTACTGTACGTTTTTATATTACTAATAACAAAATAATATACTAATCTTTACTCAAATAATTTTTAATTTAGCCTCCTTACGTTAACGTAAGGTTATCTTTGATCTAATATTTGTAGATGTGAAATGAGCCCGAATTCACAGTTAAGCCCCCTCTTAAAGGATTAAGGATTGTTTAAGGATTATACATAGTTTAAGTGTACACAAGACTAAGTCTTGTGTACACTTAAACTATCTTCATGCATTTATTATATAGGTATATGCTCTTTAAATTACATTATTTTTTCAATCATAAATCACTGTTGAGGTTTGGTATACAATTTCCCATATTGGCGTTATAAATTTAAAAATAGGATATTATAATGTCTTAAATTTTAGTATTTTACATAGTAAATGTTATATAACGTGATAGAATGTGGGTTCGATTCACACTCGAGTAAATGAAAAATTTAATATTTTCTTTTCCTCGCTCTGGTAACGAGGTGAAACTCGGCGTTGAGTTCCGCCACTCATCACTCAATGTCTCCAATATTCGGCGGAAAGTGGGTTATCGAAGTAATTTAATGGAAACGGAGTGACTTAACATTAGGACCCAAGGTAAACCCCGCCCACCCTGTGCGATGCGCGGGATACAACGTAAACCTAAAAAAAAACAAAATAAATATTTAAACTAATTCAATGCAACGATACTTGAATATTATACAAATAAAAAATATTTTTTTGCGTACATATAATAATTGAATTTATTGCATACAAAAACGTTTGACTCGGAAAGTTGCAGCTTCCATTAACTTTATTATTTCGTAAAAGATATTGTTCGGTCTTCACTCAGCTATCGTGTTTTTACTTGTTGTAGGAAAATTTTATTTCTATCCCTCAGAGTTTTTACAGTTCAAAGAGAATTTAAATGCTGCTCATTTCAATAAAAGCTACCTTAGCTATGCTTGCAACGTTCCTATATAAAACCTATTTTACATACACGTGTCTTACGGCCGGTTTCTGAATTGAGAAAAGTACAAAATCTCAACTGAGAATTCTCAAGTGGTTGAGTACGCACTTAAGTTTTTTGCGTTTCACACTTAAAAACGTACTTTCGTCAAACTGTAATCAACTGATCATTTGCTCAAATACCTTTGAGCACGGCTGTTACGTTCCCATACACGTATAAAAACCGATACTTATCGGCAATCTGCGAAATTGTGTATTAGTTTTAAGTGTAAAACAAAATTAACATTCCTAAATGTATAACGTATTCGTATAATTAATATTTCATGTAGTAGTGCTATTTAAAACTAATAATTTCAAATAATTAAATATTCAT
>JAATLQ010035988.1:0-33973 GCA_013421005.1 Heliconius erato x Heliconius himera | reverse complement strand
CAAGGTTAAGCGCGGCGTTGAGTTCTGCCACTCAACACGCAATGCCTCCAGAATTCGGCAGAAAGTGGCGAATGGAGTGTCTTAACACTAGGTTCCCTCTGCCTACTCTGCTGTGTGCGGAATACAGCGTGAAGCTGATTTATTTATTTATTTTATTATAGTTGTCAATCAATTCTGCTTATTAAATAATCATGTATTTTAAGCGGGCGAAGCCGTGGGCGGGCCGCTAGTATCTTATATTGTATTAATCTCACAAATTTGTAGTGTTGAGACACAACAAGTTATGCTACCCAACTCGAATTCTTGCGATAAGTGTAGGACGGAATATTTTTACAATAATTTATTTAAGTTATCTATATATATAAAAGGACTTGTGCTGACTGACTGAGGTAAGACGCACGCAAAGCCGTAACCGCTGATGGTAGAAACGAGAAATTTGGGCAGATGTTTAATTTCATATTCTGGACATCCACTAAGAAGGGAATTTGAAAAATTTTAACCCTAAATGGATGAAATAGGGGTTGAAAGTTTGTATGGAAAATTTTATTAATCTGTACCGATTTTTATAAAATTTGAAATTCAGGCTCTTAAAAATATTTCATTGAACACGTGTTTCACGGTTTTTAAGAATTCACCCCCTAAGGGTTCAAATAAGGGGTTGAAAGTTTATATGGAAAAATCTTTAAATTGCCACCGATTTTTATAAAAATTTAAATTCAGACTGTTAAAAATATTTTATTGCACACGTGTTTCGTGGTTTTTTAGAATTCACTCCTAATAAGCGGGCGAAGCCGCGCGCGCCCTCTAGTCTTAATATAAAGGAAAAAATCAAAATCATAAATGTAAGTTAAAGTATACTACTTACAGATGTATGCTGCGCCTCCAGTCCATTACAAGGTGTTGCGCGACATACCGACTGACTCCTGCTCGGACATTGTTTTCTAGAGTATTCTTTTATTGGGATAGGATTTTTCACCCATTCAACAGCTTCATCGGCACTCACCTAAAATTATTTATAATTTAAATTGCTGAAGTTAAATATCCTTTTTTATTGTAAGAAAATATTATTTTTAAATATTACACACTTATTTATTAGATATTAGCAATATTCATTATTTTAGTAATTAAAATATTACCATGAAAACATCATGTAAGTTGTTGAGCATGTCGAAGAATCGAAGTGCAGCACGATATATAGCAACATTTCTACTAAAGAAACCTTGGCCTATATGGAAACCGAATGGAGCGCGGTTACCCAAATAATGCCTTTCAAAGTTTGATACAAAGAAGTTGAACCATGCGTTTTCGTCGTCATCAGGTGGGCTAAAAAAATATTGATATGTGTCATTACATATGGTAATACTAAATAATATAATTGCTTAATTGTTTACTTACCTATAAAAGCAGGAGTTAATAACTGTACATGGAATGCCTAGTAAATCAGACCACGCAATCATAGGTACAACCCATGGTCCAGGGAGAGAAGCGGTTGGACAGTAAGGAGTGACACAATCCTGGATAGACATATAGTCTAAAGTGTAAGGCCAAAGACCAGGGTTTTGGAATAAAACAGTTGGCCAGCTCATATCGTACTTAAAGTTTGCTTTTATCATCATCTCGAACGATGCATTTCCAGATAATTGAAGCAGAGGAGCCCTTATACCTGAAATATTTTTATATTTTTTATTATGTTATATAATAGAAAGTAGCTACGTAGCAAGTGTGTAATAAGTACAGTTAAATGTACCTGTATAATGTTTAAATAGTAAAATATAAATTTAATTTTCTATTAGGGAAAAATATCTCTTTCCGTAGTAAAGGTATTTTGAAAGTAATAAAAGCACAAACGCAAATGCATAGTGTGCGGAGTTCCATTTCAATATTTCGTGTATAGTAATAATTAAATAGGGATCTAACAGCATATTCTTAAATACAAATAGTGGTTAAAGGCAAACCTTGTACTGCGCTAGCCGGGATGTTCGCAAAGTGAGCTATTTGGTCCCTCTGATCGTTGAATTCGCTCATCAAAACTTCTTCAGACGCATATCGCCAATACTCTTGATTGCCTTGGTGAGAAATAGAGTTTAATCCGATTTCGAAGCCTCTATTGTAGAGCTCATTGACTAGAGTGTAGTCAGAGTATTCGTGGGATACGAAGAAAGTAGCTCGAACTGGGCATGAGTTTTTGTTTGTACGTTGGTAGAGAAGATCACGATAGATTCCTATGTTGTCTTGTGATACTGCATTGTCGAATGTTATAAGGACGAACTAAAAAATATAATTAAAATGCTTAGAATAATAAAAAAATACTTCTACTTAAAAGTTACTCAAAAGGAAAGAAAAAATAAAATGGATGATTAAATTTATAAAATGTAAAGAATCTACATTTATAGTAACTATTTATATTTGGATGTATTATAAATATTTTTTGTCTGTTTTTAACCAGTCAGCTTGGCCAGTTGTATAAGACACATTTTTTATATGTGTCTTTAGCATAAATCCATATTTAAAATGGTACTAAAAATAATATGAATTACATTTCACCTTATTATATAAGTTAGTGCATTAATATAAAAACCTTGTGAAATTGTATGTTGTAGGATTCATTTGTTATCTTTGAGATAGTGTAACAAGGTCGACTTTGAATAAAGAAAATACGTTACAATTTGAATAGGAAATGGTAGAGTTGGAACTTACTTGTGGAGTATCTCTGGGGTCCAGGTTACCAGGGATGTTGGTGGAAGAACATCTACAGTTAGGGAGTTGGCATGCCGATTCCTGACATGGCTCAGCTGATGGTAGCTCGCCCTGTACACTTGCAAAGATGAAAATAACCACCGCACACAAAACAGTAACCAACTTCATGTTGGCAGAGTACACAGTACATAAAATAACATATTAATTAGATAAACTCACATTTATATTTATTTCATTATCTGCTAAAACAGATATATATCAGTGAAATTTTTGATATATCCTTAAGATAATTGCTAAAAGTAATGTAATTATAAAACCATTTTGTTTTCTAGATTTCCGAAAGTATAATCAAATCATTTTGTGATACTAAGAAAACGTACTATTTATTAAGCTAGTAACAGTCTTGTCTGATTAAAAGTATTAAATTAACCATAATTAAATGTGTACTAACTATGGTTATTTATGGATCTGTATTTTTTCGCTACGACGGCCTCAACTATCAAGATATATGTAATTAAGAAAAAAATTAACCTTAAAAAGAAGACAACGTCCTTTATTTCAAAAAAAATTCTACACACTACGAACTACAACACTACGAACAATAAAATATCTCAAATATAATCCAATAATAATAATAATTACAGTGAGACATCATATGGACTTAAAAATGGACAAGGCGGAAATATTGTTAAACAGAATCTTGTCTAGTAGGTATATTCATCGTTCTTTTCAGTCGCATTTGAAATTTTACGAAGTCGTGATGCAGCGGGCCACTGTATAATAGTAAACAATGTGGTTGTTGGTTCGACCCAGCGTTATAATACGTTTTGACGCGGGACGTAAAAATCCGCTTTTTCCTGCGATAAAATCTGGCAACGCTGGTGCAGCCCCACTCCGGAGAAGTAATTTTAGTTAAATAATTTTCATTTCTTTGACAAGACCAAGCGCCGCCTGAGGAGGAAGATGGATAACTGAGTGTTTGACACTGGGATCTCTCTGGTTATCTATTAAAGCGTTTATTTTTTAAAAAAATTATGTAAGCCAGTCGCGGCTCAGAGGCACAAGCATGTGACTGCTTGAGGAGGTTAAATTTTTAATTTTTGTCTTTCAACATGCAATGCCTCCAGAATACCGGCGGAAAGTGGGGAACGGAGTGCCTTAACACAAGATTCCGACTGCCTACCCTGCTGTGCGTGGGATACAGCGTGAAGCTATAAAAATGTCAATGTTAAAAAATATATACATCTTTATGCTGGGCAGCATTACACCTGCATTACAGGGTGTTGCACGACATACCGCCCGACTCCTGCTCAGACACTGCTAGCTAGACTACTCATTTACCGTGACAGGATTCTTGACCCATTCAACAACTTCATCGGCGCTCACCTAAAATTATTTATAATTAAATTTGGTTTTTAGGAAATAATAGACGTAGAAAAGACTATACTTACAAATAATGGTTAAATCAAATGGGAGGATGTGATTCTTTTCGTCTAATTTAACTTAACTTACGAGTAATCAACGTAATATGATTATGTGAAATTTTTATTTTTCTAAAATTATTTTAATTTCTATTATGGAAACTATGCTATAAGTTGCATTAGTCTTTAAACTATTGCCGTGCCAAAAAAATCATTCACATTCATCCAGTAGTTATCAGTATTTTAAACAATTTGTTTTTTTAGATTTTTATTTGTTTTACGAAAACTACAATAGAAAACGAGATCAAAACAAAAAACATTCCTCTAAGTCTAGACCCAAGGTTATCACCTCAAAAAATATCTACTTCTGTCCAGTATTTATCGATAATGCATGGTAGTTCCCAAAAAAAGTTCACGCATCAGGAAAAACCAAGTGGCGAATTGTACTAGATTTTTGAAAGTTTAATGAAAAGACTATCGACGATGAATATCCAATCCCAAATATGCAGATGTTGTTTATGACGTAAAAAAGTTGTAGCAAGCGTATAAGAATTTCGACGTAGCTCGATAAGAACGTATGGCTTAGTCTTTAACGATTTTCAATTTTTTACGAAAACCGCAATGAAAATCGGGATTAAAACCAAAAAATATTCCTCTAAATCTAGACTCAAGGGTATTACCATAGAAAATATCTATGTCTCTCTGGCATTTTCTGCGCGATTTGCTAAATGGTTTTTAGCTTATATTATCGATATATTAACCGAATTAATTATTATTTTTTATCTTTCATGTACAGAATTGATTTTTTATCGTTTTATATAAAGTTTATAAATATTTCATACTATAAGTATCTATGAGTTATTTATAATCATTAAATTTTAAATCGTCGACAAATTATCACAAAATAATATCTCATCACATTTTCCTATTTCGTATTGATTAGTTAGATGATGAATCAACGTTTAATAAAAAAAATGTGACATTATTAATTAATAATAATAATTAATTAATTAATAATGTCACATTTTTTTAACCATAGGGTAGAATTATCTTTACAGATAATAATCCACGAATAGATAAGAAAAAGAAATAAAAATAACAGTATTGATTTCTCAGAATGATCACGTCATGATCATTCTTATATAAATATCATTCGTTACTTAGGTCGTATTAGTTACGGCGATTTAAAAAAAAGTGTTTAACAATAATACATTATTTTATTGAAATAAAACAAATGTTTAGATTGTCCTCTGTTTAATCATAA
Organism: Heliconius erato x Heliconius himera; assembly: GCA_013421005.1. Classification (NCBI taxonomy): domain Eukaryota; kingdom Metazoa; phylum Arthropoda; class Insecta; order Lepidoptera; family Nymphalidae; genus Heliconius; species Heliconius erato x Heliconius himera. The sequence continues at coordinate 28,591 of JAATLQ010035988.1, read as the reverse complement.
TTGAAAAGTGATGAAAATACAAGTTACTTATGATTTAAACACGTGTATCTTTAATGTCAAAACGACTGAAATGTCAAATTTTATTCTTTATTCTCCACAATTCTTTATTCTCCAAGAGGATTGCCGACCCACGGGTATACTCTAGGACATCTGTTGCAAAGTCGCATATGATAAGATAACTGCAAAAATATAAGATATGTATTTATTTGGATATTTTTATAACATCACATATTGAATTCAAAGTCCTCCTGATATCGTTGTTCAACAACAAGAACTTTTACTTTATCGAAGAGGCAATATTTAAAAGTTAGCATCTATAATTAAATTCATTTATATTATTCATCATAATGATGATCATAGAAAAAACATCGATGTTTTTTTCTAACATTATTTCTAATTCTATAATCTGTTGTGTTTTTTTGCTATTTGATTTTTTAAAATATAATATTATATTTTGAATTTTATGTGAAGATAAAGGAAAAATTATTCTTACTTGATTGTGATCTCCAATATATGGTCCACAGTTCGAAACACTGCAACTTCTTGGAAGCCTTCGTGGACAAATCCTCTTTGAATATTCATTAAGTGGAATAGGATTTTGTACCCAGTCAATTACCTCATCAGCGTTCACCTGTAATTTCAATTAAATACAAACAATATTGATTATTGATATATTGATTCATATAAAAACTGGACAAGCACGAGTTGAGCTCGCCCATCCAGGGTATAAAAGTTGGAGGTCTGGAACTTTTTTTGAAATTCAAGCTTAACTTAGCCAGAGCTCATTCATCTGATACTTCATTTGAACTAGCGACCTTAATACCAAATTTTGGCCCCCTTTTAAGACTATTATTTTTTAGGATTTAACCATATATGTATAGTTTTCAATAAAAATTAAAGTTAAAAATTATAATTTTTTTTCCTAAAGTAGTACTGTACCTGTAGATACTAGCTGCCAAATTTCATAATTTTAGGTTAACCGGAAGTTCCCTATTATTTTTGATTCGTTAGTTGGTTTATAGTGTTGAAATAAGAGTTATTTGTGATTTAAACGGCCTTATATTTTTTTAACCAGATGTAGAAATACGATTTATTGAAGAAATCAAGGGACCGCAGATCTGAGTTTATGGTTTGAATTTCAATTCGATATCTCAAAGCGTTTTTGAGATATTCTTGACAAACAGAGATATGGATGGACAACAAAGTGATCTTATATGGGTCCCTTTTTCCTAAAAAGGTACGGAATCCTAAAAATAGTATTTTTTTCTTTCCTGAATATAATCATACTACTTAATAAGTAACTATATAACACATCCACAATAATACAAACAAAATAAAATTTGAAACATTTTGGTTTTAAATTGTGAGGTGTAAACTTTGTTCCACAGGAATAATAGTAAGGATGTTATTAAGAAGAATTGTATATTTCATTATTATGTACATGTGAGGATACACTTTGAGGGCACATTTGAATGCTTCTGATCAATTCTGGATGATTTGAAAAATTTAATTCGATTCACTAATTGGAGCTGCAGTTAGTGTTTTTTTAATACAATTTTTTTGTAAATTTTTGTAAAGGTTTTTTTGATTTTTTTTTCCTAATAACTTTTGGATACGAACACAAATGAAAACAAATATAATTAATTTAGTTTTAGTATCATACCATGAAAACATCGTTAAGGTTATTAAGCATATCCAGGAATCGAATAAGCGCTCTGCTAGCTGCTGGACTAACTCTAAAGAATGCCTCGTGAACGTAAAAGCCGAAAGGAGCGCGGTTTCCAAGATAATGCCTCTCAAAATTTTGTACGATGAAACGGAACCAACCATCTTCATCATTTCCTGGACTGAAGTTTATAAATAGTTAGATAATAGCATGTGAACTATGACACTAAAATTGAATTTAATTTTATATTGCATGCGACTGTAGATAGAGAGAAACTAGGTGGACCATTTTTTCGAATTTTTGATTAGACCTGTTAAATGGCGTTACTCAAACCTGCTCTTTGTCTTACTCTTAGTGGAAAAACGAAAATAATTAATTACACAATTAAACTACGTTATTTGCCGTAATACTTACTTATAGAAGCACGTATCAACAAAAGAACAAGGGATACCCTGCAAATCTGACCAAGCAACAATAGGTAATATCCAAGGGCCGGGGATAGAGGCGGTAGGGCAAGGTGGCACGATGCAGTCTTGAATAGATCTATAGTGCAAAGTGTACGGCCATAATCCAGGATTGGTAAGCGAAGTTGTAGGCCAACTCAAGTCATATCTTAATCCCGTAGAGGCCATCATTTGGTAAGTTGCATTGCCAGACATTTGGAGGAAGGGGCTGCGTATTCCTAGTAAAATACGAAAAAAAAATTAAGATGAGAAATATAAGCTTAACAGTAGTTATATAAAATCATATATTTTTTATGATAAAATAATTTAAAAATATCATTATTTTAATATAAGAATAAATATTCTATAATAAATTAAGTAAAAGTTAGGGAATTTTACCTTTAACTTCTTCCTCAGGAATGTTAGCGAAATGTGCTATTTGAGTTTTCTGATCGCCAAATTCTTTCATTAAAGTATCATAATCAGCATTTCTCCAATATTCTTGATTGGTAACATGTGAAATGGAGTGAAGAGCGATTTCAAAGCCCTGGTTGTAAAGTTCGTTAACCAAACTGTAGTCGGTATATTCATGGCTTACGAAGAAAGTCACTCCAGCTGGACAACTGTTCTTATTGTAACGGTTATAAATCATCGATCGGTAAGTTTCAATGTTTTGCACGTTTATGCCATCGTCGAAAGTTAGAAGGACAAACTGTGTAGAGGAATAAACAATAAATATTATTTTTCGATATAAGTTGTGAATTTTTAGAAAGTAAATGTTATTTCGATTATCATGAAATTGACGATGATAAAGCTTTTGTGAATACCTATATAGGTTTCATAAATGTCTAAATTCTAATTCTTCATTTTATAACCACGCAATTACTATTGTGACAAAAATATAACTTTTGTACTTTTATACTAGAAGTTTCTACTTCGCGTTAAATAAATAAATCTCTTTAACCGGATTAAGCTTGTATACTTATATTTAGTACTAGTAGCCGCGTGGGGACCCCACGCGGCTTCGCCCGCTTGTACATCACAATTATTTATTCTCAATTACTTTCTGTGGTCGAATAATAATTTTAAAGACAATATCCATATATTGATAGCTAAAGTTTTAGATAATTCAATAAAACATTTATTTTGTAGCAGTATAATCACATACTATTTATATTGATGTAACTATTTTTTTTCAATCGATTGAAATAAAACAAACGCTAAATATTAACTGGAGCTTGAAAACAATAGTGAAAACTGCATTTAAATCAGTTAAGCCATTTTTGAGATTAGCATGAACAAGCACCCTTACATTAATAAAGGCTCCCAAAAAATAAAAAAAAATATTGTTAAAATAAATTGAGATTTTTTTGGAATACCAATATCGCGACTACAACGGTAAAATTTGTAACAAAGCCAAATATTTCTTCTATTACCCGTATATCGATCAGTCTGCCAATTTTTTTATAGCTTCACGATTTGTCCTGCACATAGCAGAATAGGCAGAGGGAACCCAGGGCCCTAGTGTTAAGACACTCCGTTCTCATTAAAACATTTGTACTCTACTTTCCGCCGAATTCTGCAAGCATTACCTGTTGATTGTCGGAACTCAACGCCGCGCTTTGCCTCGTTACTAGAGCGAGGAGGAATCGAACATACAAATTGTCGAGTTCACAATCACACGTTAGTGCCCGGACGTCGCGACTGTCTTCATCTGCCTGTTATCCTCTATAATTAATATTATTTGAACAAACTATAAGAATTGAAGCAACTTTAAACATACCTGAGGGGTGTCTCTAGCATCTAAGCCTCCAGGAATATCTACAGAGGAACATCTGCAATTAGGTAATTTGCATACATCCTCATTACATGGCTCCGCTAGTGGTAATTCACTCTCCGCATAAGCAAGAACCGCTAGCACCAAAATGCCTAAAGCAAACTTCATAATTATTACTGATTTCCTATACTTAAATATCGATGTGATTATATTTTTTCGATATTTATATCCGTTTCTAATTTGATATCTAATTTAAATAATCATATTATGTAAAATTTTCACTAATTAAAATGAATTGTTGTGAATTTTGTTGTCTACTGATTCGTATCGTTTGATATAGATCGTTGATAAGGTATATGGGACCGGATATAATATTTAAATGATTCACGCTTGACAAAAAATCGGTAAAATAATTTCGAATTGATTACTATTAATTATAGGTACAACAATGATCAAATGTATGTATATCTGTATTTTGGTTAATAATTTTTAGATGTAAATTTTAACCCTACTACTTATTTATATGTATATATTTCAAAGTATCTAAATTAATCTTTTTCCCAACTAATAAGGGAGGGTTATGTTTTTCGCGCGTACCGTATTGTATGTATGTAATATTCTATATTACTTCATATCTCCAGAACCACTGAAAGGATTCCCATAATTGAGGTATCGTTAGTTTTGTCTCAGTAGCCCAAGTGTTTTTAGATAGGTGACGTTAAAAAAAACAAATATAGCGGCTGTTTAACGCCATAGTACTTAGTGCAAAAAAAAAGTTTTTTTTTTAATACTACAATATGGGTATCAAATTATAGGGCTTAACACAAAAATTTCAACAAGGTATATCATGATAATCATTACGGTAATACTGACAAAAATAATATAATGTTTTTTTTTATATGGATACACGGGGATAGTAGCAATCATAGCCTACTTTTGTGGACTATGAACGGGTTCAAATCCTCACGATATTAAACTTGAAGGAAATAATAAGATTACAATTTTTTTTATTCTTTAATCATAATATCTCAGTTTATTAGGATTAACAATCGGAACCTATAAGTAATTCTTCAACAAATTAAATCTTTACCAGGAATCCCACAAAATTTAAAGGAGTCCCGACTGCTAATCCTAATAAACTATTGGGCTTATTTTTTTCTTTTAAATTTTATGCAGCCGGGAGTTTCTATTTTTAAAATGATTTTTTATTTATAATTAATTAAAATTGACGCGTTCGTTTTTTCATGTTGTTTAACAGGTCCTATACTGCATTTTGTTTCACCAATTTTAAGGAGTACCAGTATTTTTCTATAAAATCATTTCAATTTATAATTCATTCCGTTACAATTAATAGTGTAAACAAAGAAAGGTCCAAATCGCAAAGTATAGGTATGAGCATGTAGTGACACATTTACTTCCATTAAAGTTATCATTTAATGGATCTAATCGATCGTTATCAGATAGATTGTCTTTTAATTGTAAGTTCTTTAATATATAATCAATAGATATTCTGGAAAAACACGTTAAAATACACCGACAATGCTAAGATATGACCGATGTACATACCTAGAACATAGAATGAAATATTTAAAAAATATTTTTTATCTTCACGCTGTATCCCACACATAGCAGAGTAAGTAGGGGGAACCTGGGAACCTAGTGCTAAGACACTCTATTCTCATTAAGTCACTTTTGTTCCCCACTTTCAGTCGAATTCTGGAGGGCTTGTGTGTTGAGCGGCGGAACTCAACGCTGCACTTTGCCTCGTTACTAGAGCGAGGAAAATGAGAATATTAAATATTTCATTCCCTCAGATGGAAACTGAACCCACAGTCTATCGCACCAGCCTCTAATTGAATTTTTTATCAATTATTTACAGGAAATTTCTTTCCCTTTGTAACGTGTGCGGGATACAGCGTGAAGCTAAAAAAAATATTTTTGATCAAATAGTATGCTTTATTACAAAGTTATATATTTTTTTCATTATAATTAAGTGCAGCGCCATCTTTAAAATTATCCTTGGAGCATGTGTATATTCTCTCCTGTGGCCATGTTGCTAGTTCTATATCTTATACACAGATGTCGCTATTAAAAATTTTTACGATTTATCGCTTTGATAGGTTTGTGTCTGTGTGCGTTCTTGACAAATAGTTTTTTTATGTTACAACGACAATTTTATTAATTATTTTGTTTCAAAAAATAACTTTTTCATTTTTGGAAAAATATGTGGTTTCATTTAGAGAGGTGATGACAAAAACACTCTATATACAACTATTTGTCTTAATTGTAGACATTTAACTTTTAAACGAGATTATTTTGTTCTCTACTATTGTCAATGTCCTCAATGCGTCCGTCAGTCGCGTTTACAGTAAGACGCTAATCCGCTGCGCCAAAACGACTTCCACATAATTCCAAGAACTTACCAATAAACTTTCAAACCAAAACCACACCTTCCACCACAGCTTCTTATTTCTACCTACGTAGAAACTACGAGTTATATAAACATAACATTAGGTTAACAAAATAAATTAAACTGTACATTTAAATCACCGTAACAAGCTGGTACAAGAACAAGCGAGAAGAACATATCCTATGTTTTAGACAAGGAAATCTTTGTATAATTAAACTAAAGCAGCATTTGCAATGTTAACCCCACGTTTTGTGAAACTGACCGCCATTTGATCCCTTCTTGCAGCAAAACAAGTTTAAGGCAACTTTGTATAATGATATATATTATCTTAAGTTTGTTACTTTAGTGTTCAAAGTAAATAATAGCATTTGTATGGCATTTTTAACTCGCTTTCATTAGGTCAGTTGTTAGTAGGTAACAAAATTTAAGAAATTGAATGTGTCCTTTTTGTAATTATTATAATTATGGTATCAATCGAGCTGGTCCGATGGTGGCGGAAGGGTCTGAATAGTATTTTTCACAAGGTTATTAGTTAACAATCAAATTTAAATATTTCTAATTTATAGCTCCGAGCTAATTTTATAGCACTTTGTGAGCACTTGGTGTAGAAAAGCGTGTTTTACAGTTTTTGACGTTATAACGTCTTATAAATTGATGAACGCCCGCTGCACACACGAAAAAGTATGACTCATTGTCACGTTCGCCCGAGCCCGCTCTAGCCAGAGTAAAAGTAAGATAGAGCATTTTTCTAAAGGTCCCCCACCTTTTCTAGAATATAAATTTTATACAAGTAATTTCTTTGAATGTAGCAACCTTAATCCCCTTCTTTTGGAAATAGATGCCTTTCTATATGGGTAGTTGTTCCACTGTAAAAATATTAAGAAGGATAGATGCCTGCAGTGCGGGATAGATGCGTTTTATATTATGCAAACGAAAAATCCAACCAAATATGTGGTATTTCGGCCAAGTAACTTAGATCTAATTATTAAGCCATGAGACCGACTTTACTCTGTATTTGGTTTTGTAATCTTCTGCATTTTGTTATATATATTTTGTGTGCAATGATTTTTTTGTATTCTATTCTACTAAAATTGTTTTGGATTTTTTTCGCATTATCTTTGGAATCTATAAATTAAGAAGTATTGATTGTCTTTTCATTGATGCTTAGCCTTGATTTACTTTTAAATATTTATCATTTTTTATCAGACAAATCGGGTAGAGCGCCATCGTGAATTTAACTAATATAATGATTTTTTTTTGGTGTGTTGCTTTCTTAAATTTATTTTTTTCTTTTCTGGTGTCAGTATTATTTTTCAGTATTTTTTTTTTCTTTTCTTAATTATATTTTTTTACTTAAAAAAAGGCTGACATGCTTTTTTTCGTTCAAAGTAAGCGAAGCATCTTGGTTAGTTCTCTCGATCGGACCCGCAATAAATGAGATGCGTAAATATATAAAGGATGGCAGTAATAAAGATGGTTATGGTGCCATCAGGTGTCAAAAAAAGAAGATCGCTAGTTTCCACCCAGTATGTTAAAATTTAATACAGGACAGCAATAAAATATTTATATCATTATTCTTAAAAAATGCAATATAGTCTGTGTTGATCGAATATTCTTCAGCCAGGAATGAAACGACCAATATTTTATATGCAGAATTTTTGTTCGTGTAAATTATTGACTTCAGTTGTGAACAGATTTTCGAATTCCATTTTATTAGTCACGTCTTTAACTGTTATTTCTATATATCTCCTTTTTTTTCTTTGGTCATTGAGTTTTATACCACTATGTGTCATATCGACGGATATTTCACTAATCATTTGCGCCAGCTCCTCTCTTGATTTAATCTCTATTTCCAGGCAACAGTATTCAGAAAAGTGAAACAAATAATAATCCACCAAAAATATAGTCCTGTCACGGTATATAACGACATCGCCTTATCTCTTCTCTATCTCTATATATAATAAGACAGTATAAATATTTTGTCTGTACATTTAGTAATTTTGACTGAAATGGATAGAGGGACACTTAAAAAGAATAATAGAAAGCAAAAATATTTTTTTTGAATTTCTTGTCTGTCTGTCTGTCTGTCTGTCGACATATTTTTGTCCGCATTTTTCTCTGAAAGTACTGAACCGATTTACTTGAAAATTTCACCAATTGCTTTGTTTTAACTCAACTTAAGTACTAAAGTTTAGTTCATCAAAATCGGTTCATTAAAAAAAAAGTTATCGTCATTTGAATGAACTCAAGGCATTACTTTGCCTGCGAATTTTATATAGCAATCGCGCTGGTATGACCCTGGCTAAAGAATGACATTCGAAACGTCTGGTTTATATGATTGTTGATAAAAATATATATTTTTGAAGCACTATTATATAATATTTTATATAATAAAGTAAGCAAAGTTGAATTGTTAGTGGAGATTACCTTCATAAATCATAACAGTTAAGTTTAAGTCGTAATTAATTCAACCGGCCGGTCGTGGCGCAGCGGCACGAGGTGTGACTGCAAAACCGACTGGTTGTGGGTTCGATCCCCACTCGAGGAGATGAAATATTTACTTAAATTTATAATAATGTCGTAAAAAAAATCATATTAGAAGTCATTATAGTTGTCAATCGATTGTGCTTATTAAATCAGTAATCATGTATTTTAAGCGGGCGAAGCCGTTGGCGAGCCGCTAGTTATTGCTAACTAAAGAACTTCCTTTAGGAGCATCTATAAAAAGAGTTATATTAAGACAATCTTTCCCAAGTGATGCTAGAGGTACCTTAACCGGTTGGGGTCTCTTAAATGTAAGTTCTTAAAATATTACCTACATATATATATATTTTTATTGGTGAATGAACGAAGTTTTCAAATTTTTGGATGTTTAATATACACATTTTAAATTAATTAAGAGAGGAGATAATCTACAGTAATTGGTAAGAAGAGATGGTTGACAGATCTTCGAGGCCCTGGATATGCACATCTATGAGGGATGTGTTTGCAAGCTTGCAAATAAGATGACGTTCACAAGCATGACGTAGCTTTGCATTAGCTCTGCATTCATTTATTTCGACTGAATTTAATCAGTCTGATAAAAATAAAATGTAAGCCATCGCTAGTTATAAAGTAAGAAAGCTGTGAATCGTATTTTTTAATGTATTTTTAAATTTAATCGAGGCCATAGGTTTTGCATGATGGTTTCAACATTGCAGACATAATCTATAGGCAAGCTTTAGCGTGTATGTGATAAAACTGTACAATTATCGATGCAATTTTGACATTTGCTCGGTTGCATGTACAGACATGCAACCGAGCAAATATCAAAATTGATATTTTATGCCACTCGGTTTTGCTTGTGTGCGAGCATAACCGAGCGTGTGTGGCATCCATTCGTTAATATTTTTTGAAATTTATTTTGTTTTGTTTACTTACTTCTATTCTACAGAACAAGTGTTTAGCCAAGTACAACTATCACATCGTCGTCAGGCGTCCTCCATACACCGTTACGTAGCTCAACTGAGAGTTCATAGCAAAACTGTGCATGCAAACTTATGCAATATGATATTCCAGTCATATTAATATAATTTTTTTATAACATAATATAATTTTTAATTAATGTTTCCTTACTACGCTATCACGTAAATTTATAGTCCGTAAGCCGACTTTACAGATATTCAGTATTTTTTTAAATATATATAGTTTTATTATTAAATATAATTAAAAAAAGATACGGATTAGTGTTATCTTATCAAAATAACACTTTTTTATTGGAATAGCACGTTAGGCACTTTAATCAAAACAATAATATATTTTTATCAGCTTTTACTTTATCACACATATTTTTATTTCTTTCGACCCACTTAGAGAGATTACGTATTGTTTATGCAAGACCTTATTCTATATTGTTAAAACAAATATTTCTTCGTAGGTAAATTGAATCACCGCGTACAGCTAAGGAAGTTTGAAGGGAAAAAATACGTGTAATTTTTTTTACAGAAGGTGAGGCACAAGCGTGCGACTGTAACGATTATGAGTTCGATTCCCACTCAGAGAAATATTTTTTTTGATATTTTCGTTTAGCCCTAGTAACCAGCAAAAGCATGACGTTGAGTTTCGCCACTCAATACGCTATGCCTCGAGGATTCCGCAAACACTAGGTTCCCAGGTTCCTTATGCCCACATTGCTATGTACGTGAAATAGCGTGAAGCTAAAAAAAATAGAGGTTGGTGACCTAGTAACCAAATATATAGCCAAATATATCTTATGTTAATATTTTTTTTATACGATCCAGTAGTTATATTATTTACTCATAGAATATTATAACAGTACATTGACGCAGAATTAACATTTATATTAACTTGTTTTTATTATTTACAATAATAAATAAAAAAATAATGTGAGGCCGTCGCGGCATAATGTCTGTCTTTAAGCACGACGGTTGTAGGTTCGATTCCCACTCAGAGCAAAGATATATTTAATAAACTGCTCAAAACAACGGCATTGAGTTCTAACACTCAACAAGCAATGTCTCTAAAATTCGTTGGACAGAGATTCTTATTACTAGAATCACAGCGTGAAGCTAAAATAAATTCTTCCTCTATTTTTAGAATTAGATAAATATCATGTCACGTCCGTTATATAAATGCAATTAAAGAAATAAGTGATTAAAATATGTAAAGTAGCATAAAAAACATAGAAGCATAGTAAACAATATGCAGAGCGATTTTGATATATTTATATGTAAAGTTATTTTTTAGTCTTTGCCTTTGGAAGCACAGGTTAGTCGATATGTTCTTAATCGATTTCAAAAAGGAGGAGCTTAAAAATAACATGCTCATTAGATTAGTCATAGTCATAATTTGGTTCTGCACTTTTTTTTTTAAAAAACGAAGATACATAAATAATACGCTTCTTCATATTTACACGGTTTGTTTTCTTTTTAGTTAATATTGCTTCCTTGTGGTTTATAAATATGTACATATAGTTAATTACTTATAACTTTTATAAAATTAGTTACTTTCTTTTTATATAACTTTCTTTTTTTAAGCATATGTTTAAAAAAGTCTATAGGTAGATAAAAAAGACAAAGTCTAAAAGTAGACAGGCGTAAGCAATGTACATAGAGAGTGTTTTACTTTATCCATGCTGTATTAAGAAATGTGGATTTCTAATAATGTGGTTTAATATAAATTTGTAAGTACTTGTGAGGGCCGTCTTAATATTGAAAATAGAAATAATTTAGTAATATAATCTTTCTAAAAATGCGCGTCATAACACTTTGGTGACAGGGTTCATTTCGTAAGACACAGAAGATACCATCAATAAAAGACTTACTTTGAAGGAGAAGGGGTTGTCTTCTAAAGAGATTGTCTTCTAAGAGATCACCAACGATATTTGCCTAAACCGGTAATATTTGCAATGAACTAGAACACAACACTTTGCTCGTCATATAACAAATTAAAATCACCCAAACTCGCACTCTTAAACATGTGCAATGTAAAGTAAAGAAGGAATCCTGCTCACAGAACCAAATCAAGTTCTAAGTCGTTGGGGTACGTAATATAAGGCACGCTGATTTCCTGTATATGACAATTTCCCTTTTGGATTTCATTTCAGTGCTATGGGACATACAAGAAAGAGATCCAGGTATCACACATTACAATATTCTCACCGTAATAGAAAAAGGGTTCTACTTTCACATGCTAGTAATATTCTCCTGAGCATAATAAATTACTGGCTCAATAACTATCTTGACCGACAAAAAGAACTGAAGAACAGGCAGGCTTTGTAAAAGTTAAAGAAATCAGAGACGTTCAAATTCGAAACGTGGTGCTGGAGACGAATGCTGAAAATCCTCTGGACCACCTACGGCACAAATGATAATCCTCTTACAACTAAAGATAAAAGAACGTTTTTCTACAACTTGTTATTGGACATATAATGAGATGTAGAGACGACAGTCTTGAATTGTCATCGTGAAATCGGTCATCGTTCGGAACACAAAGGCCGCTTACACACCAGATGGTCTGATCAATTCAAATTTCAAGACATGCCAAAATTCTACACTGTCGATCGTCGTTGGAAGTAGTACATCAGAGAGAGAGAGAGAGAGAGAAAGATAATCTTTCAAGCTACAACAAACATAAAATAAAACGAAAAAGTAGAAAATTAATTTAAGTTATTGTAAAAATCCTCCGGACCGATTTCAAAATTATATCCATATGCAGAAAATAAAAAATAAGCTGAAAAATTTTAAAAAGTTCAAAATAATAATTGAATTACTTCAATGAAAAGATAACTAAAAGCAAGAAACTAATTTATTGATAATTATACACTTATTTAGTTTAGTTACTATTTAATTAAATATGAGACCAGCCGTGGTGCAGCGACACAAAGTGTGACTGTAAAACTGACTGGTTGTGGGTTCGATCCCCACTCGAGGAGATGAAATATTTACTTAAATTTATATTTCCATTTCTTCGCTCTAGTGTCGAGACAAAGCGCGGCGTTGAGTTCTGCCACTTAACACACAATGCCTCTAGAATTCGGCAGAAAGTGGGGAACGGAGTGTCTTACATTAGGTTCCCTCTGCCTACCCTGCCGTGTGCGGGATACAGCGTGAAGCTGATTTATTTATTTATTTAATTAAATATAAACATTTTCGAAGATGGTTCGAATTCATAAGCATCGTATTTAAAGTCATCGTATGTAAATGTCAAATGTTATGGTATTTTTAAGCGTCCAAGTAAGTAAAAGCTTATGAGATTATTCAGTAGCTTGTATGGACTTGAAGGGTATTTAAACGAGCTTTTAGGATATTCGTTTAATGGCTCTTTGTACTTATTTTTTGGGATTCTGAATATAATTAAAAGCTTATAGATGTATTGGATTCGTATTTTTGATTTTACTTATGTATACCAATTTTTTTAAATGTCTATTTCATCGTTCTTATCGATTTTATAAATATAAATAAATATTTTCATTAAACTATGTTGTTGGTTTCCGGCACTCGCATGCAATGTCTCTCTTTCAGAGACTTCCATACTCAAGTATGGAGCAAACGTGACACCTTACTGTTGACTAGCTTTTTCTTTCTCTCAAATTGCTTTAGTTGCATGATGATAAAAAACAGGCTATTTGGCTATTTTTTTTTTATGGAAAAAGACAAGGCAAACGAGCGTTCGGATCACCTGATGGTCAGTGATTACCGCCGCCTACGACCCCGTGCAAACGCCAGAGGAGCTACAGCTGCGTTGCAGGCCTTTAAGGTGGAGATAGACGCGCTTTTTGAAGGTACCCATGTCATATCGACCTGGAAACACTGCCACGGGTAGGCCATTCCACAACTCCGTGGCGCGTGGAAGGAAGTTCCTACGAAACCGCACAGTAGTGGATTGCCACGTATCCAGGTGGTGTGGATGATATTTTAGTTAATGACGTACTGTGCGGTTAGAAAATTCGGCGGCAGGTAACAGGTCAAACAGTTCTTCAGAACACTCCCCATGATAAATGCGATAGAGAACGCACAGCGAGGAGACGTCTCTACGCAAAGCCAAAGTATCAAGCCTTTCATAGATCATTGGGTCCCCAATGATTCGAATGAATCTACGTTGTATGCGATCAAATGGGTCAAGCAGATATTGGGCCAGCCCAGAGATGAGAACAGTACTCCATATGAGGCCGAACCTGGGTCCTACATAGGGCCAAACGGTGCTTTGGCGTGAAGTACCATCTCGCTCTGTTGATGACCCCCAGTTTCTTCGAGGCCAACTTGGCCTTGCTTTCCAGATGATCGCGATACTGGTAGTTACTCGAAAATTAAGGCTCAATATACTGATACTGGGCGCGTAAAGGGAGTATTTTGAAAGACTGGCGATACGATAAATGGGATTTTTTTGTAGTATATTACTATATTACTATATTATTATATTACTTCTTTCTGGCATATCATTTGGGCCTTTATTTTAAAACTTAGATATCTAGGCTTAGAAGTTTACATAAAAAAAAATATTTAAAATATTAAAAATATAATTTATGTATCGATTTGTATTAAATATAATATATTTTCCATAATTTGTATTATAAACAAAGACATATAAAAAATAATGCTTAATTTCTTTGTCCCTTATCCTTTATATAAAAAGTAAAAATATTTAGTCTACATACATTGTACATTTAGTAATTTTGAATGAAACGGATAGAGGGACACTTAAAAAGAATAAAATAAGCAAACATATTTTTATTGAATTTCTTGTCTGTCTGTTTGTCTATCTGTATGGTCACATTTTTCCCTGAAAGTACTGAACTCATTTACTTAAAACTTTCACCAATTGCTTTGTTTTAGCTCAGCATAACATTTAAAGTTTGGTCCATCAAATTCGGTTCATTAAAAAAAGTTTATCGTCATTTGAATGAACTCAAGGCATGAGTTTGCCTGCAAATATTATATAGCAATCTATATCTATACTTATACTTATAGTAAATGTATAATTGTTTATAATAAATCTGTATTTTTAACTGTATAATGTGTATTTAGTAAAACGTCGTTTTCGATTAATATAATTATATAGTAAGTGAAATTTAACATAAAAACGGCATTTTTTAACTGTCCGAACAGTTACAGTTTAACTTGAAGCCCAATTTATACACAGCGCCATCTGCGCTGTGTTAAAGCTTTATTTTCTGAATCACTGGCGCTGGCCCGCTTTGGTAAGATTCTTAGCTAAAGAATGACATTTGAAACGTCTTGGTTATATGACTGTTGATAAATTAAATATTTTTATAGCACTATTGTTCATAGTACAAACAATAACGTAAACAAAATTGAAATGTTGGTGAACGTTACCTTCATAAATCATAAAAAAATCCAAAAAAAACCTTTTAAAAATTACAATAATGTAGTTAAAAAATCATATTAGAAGTAATTATAGTTGTCAGTCAATTCTGTTTATTAAATCAATAATCATGTAGTTCAAGCGGGCGAAGCCGCGGTCGGGCCGCTATATATAATATATAATTTACTTAAAATTCGGTCCCAGCTCCTAAAGAATGCTTGTACGATAATTTATGATACAAGGGTAATATATTTGCTAAGATTACACAATTAAAAAGCTAGGATAGCTCGCCCACCTCATACCAAAAATACGCAAAGTAAAATATGTTTTGCCCTCTGACACGGGTCGAGTGTAAGTATCCATTTAATTACGAATATAACCACTTTTTGCTGCAAACTGTGGACTTACAGTACGTTTTATTAAGAAAAGGTCATTATATGATATGTTTTACAGCGGAATTTGGAATTTCAATTAATTTTAGGGCTTAGTAAAGCTATTTATAAATAAGGATTATATATTAGATGAGAACTAATAAGAGGACAATTTGTTAAATTATTGAAAACAAAATTGTTAATTTAATTGACAAGTAAGGTTGCTTTGAGTTTAAAGGGAATGGAAAAATAATAATAATACAATATGATGGTTCGATTTTCAAAAAAACAGAGTGTGATTAGAAGCATCAAGGATGTTTTGGTTTTTTTTTGACTAAGCAGATAAAAGGAGGCTATGTTTTGTGCGCGTTTGCTTTTTGTGCATAAAAAAAAAAAATTGGAAAAAAATATGATTGATTCTAGTGAAGCATAATAATTAGAAGAAAGGAATAACAGTTCTCAGAAAATTAACAAAGTCATGGCTTTACTAATACATTCATCGATCTAATTGGATGAAACTCAGTCGAATTATATACATTAAATAAGGATAGACCTAGATCTGCTTCTAGGCTTAAATTTGATAAAAGATAATGTTTTGAATTATGTCATGGATCACCAAAAAAGTAATATGTCCACTCCAAAATCCTATTGGATATTTAGCAAAAGAAAAATCTATACGGTTATCATAAAAAGTAATCTCGTTTGTGATACAAGATAATTTTGCGAATTATTCTTAAGGCTATGTATAAAATCAAACGTTTGTATTGTATAGGTAGAGAAATTTATAAATAATCATGTTTTTATTTAGCGTCACATAGCAGGGTAGGCAGAGGGACCATGGGAACCTAGTACTAAGACACTCCGTTCCCATTAAGATGCTTCCGTTTCCCACTTTCAGTAGAATTTAACCCACAACCTGTCACGTTTACAGTCACACGCTTGTGAACTTACGTCAGTTATCATGAGTCAGATCATGTTCTATTCCCTTATTTTAAATTATTCTAAATTCCTTATGGGATAGTGCTGCCATTGTTTAATAAGATGGAGGATGTCAGTAAGTAAGTTTGTTAATACAGAAGATTAACATATAAACATTCATCAAGTCGAATTTCGGATTCACAACTATATGTTATAGCCAATATTAAGTGTCCTAGGCTCCTTAATGTCAAATGCTACATTATAAAAAAAATTAAAAGAGTGAATTTTTGATATTACATGTTAGATAGAGAAGTTAGGCAGAAGCGGTATAACTATGAAGCCGGTGGTTGTGGGCTCGATTCTAGGATTCTACTAAGAGAAAGGAAATATTATTTATTAATATTTTACCCTGCTATGTGCGGGATAAAGCGTGAAGCTAGAAAGATTTTAGCTACTCTATGACTACTTATTTTACATACTATATAACTACCTATTTTACATGCTATATAACTACGAGTACCTGTAACTGTGAACATAGTTTATTTATTTTAGGTTTTTGTAAAAACCAGATTAATCCATTCAAAACGTTTGACCTGTGAGGTCTCAATTAAACCTTTTACGCTTTTCATTTACATCAGCTTAATTGTTTTTACACATTCGCCCCTTTAATTTATTACGGCTATTGTAAAGATTTATTTATTGTAGATAAAAACCTATTGAAAGGTTTTATTTAAAGTATTGTTCAACATTTGAATATTTTTATTATGTGCGAAATACTCTACACTTAAAACTCGGTTATCACGGTCACTTTACTAAATTGATGAAAATATAGACTTATCTTGATCTATATCTGTAAATATAATCATTATTTATATTAAAATAAGTCTATTTAATAATCGTCCTTTTCAAAATGCGTACAGTTATTTAAACGATACCAAAAAAATGAACAATTTTAAAAATGCTGTACGGAGCGACTTACAGCTAATGCACATGAATCTACCAAGTTAATAATA
Source organism: Heliconius erato x Heliconius himera (assembly GCA_013421005.1). NCBI lineage: Eukaryota > Metazoa > Arthropoda > Insecta > Lepidoptera > Nymphalidae > Heliconius > Heliconius erato x Heliconius himera. The sequence goes on along the minus strand of JAATLQ010035988.1, from coordinate 11,170 downwards.
ACGAATCTACCAAGTAAAGAATCTACCAAGTTAATATAAATTTTAAAGTTTTCTTGTGGGTAAGTTAAGGAGTATAAAGAAGAAATAAGAGATGATTTCCCGAAATTCCTACGGAAGAGGGAAAAATAGCATTTTTTATTTTACATGTTAGAGTGAGAGCGCACGTAAAAAAAGTTGCGGGTGACGATTAACCGGATAAAAGGTCTTTATGAAAATCTTGTTGCACAGTTGTTAGCAATAAAAGTTGTAATAATCGTTTAAATATTTCCACCGCGCCGAGAAATATGAGCTTACGCTACTTAGATTAGTTTTTTGTATTTTTTAAAGAAATAATATAACCTATTTTACCGCAAGGAATTGAGTTCCGCCAAATAACACACAATAAATCTCGAAAAATTTGGAAACTGAATGTTGTAACACTCTTCAATGGAATCCTTGTGCTCATGACACTCACTTCTCAACAGTATTGGCAGGGTGCGTAGTACTAGGTGACAGTATTATAAACGCTCGCAGCGCTCATGGTGGCCAAAAGTAGAAAAAAATTACTCGAGGAGATGAAATATTTACTTAAATTTATATTTCCATTTCTTCGCTCTGGTGTCGAGGTTAAGCGCGGCGTTGAGTTCTTCCACTCAACACGCAATGCCTCCAGAATTCGGCAGAAAGTGGGGAACGGAGTGTCTTAACACTAGGTTCCCTCTGCCTACCCTGCTGTGTGCGGGATACAGCGTGAAGCTAATTTAATTTAATTTTAATTTTTTAATATATATTTATAACGAAGTATGTGATGCACAAATACACACAGAAATAGACAACTCAACTATTTACATAAAAAATTACAATAAAATGAAGAACAAAATATGTAATACCCTTAAAAAAACATACACAGATGTGGCGACTTCAACAAAAAAAAATATTTTACTGGGTTTTCATCTATCTGTAATGATGAGCAACTTATAGATTTTGCCGGTATAACATTCAACAATTTCCAATTATTATTAAAAACATTAGCAACCAATCACAAATACAGTATTAATAGTTTTTTATATTAATTACTTTTTTTCTTAAATCACATTTCGTTTCGTTTACGTTTTGACATTATAATAATCATTTATTTAGAAAATAAATTATTATAATAATATCAAAACTAGGTAACTACTATACTAACTACCATTAAATTTGCTTTGTTTCCTTATTTGTTTCCTTTGTTTACTGAAAGTAAAACTACAACTAAAAAAGTAGTAAACAAATTCTGATATAACCAAAATAAAACACAATTTTGAATAAAGATTACTTACCTCTCTCAATTTGAGTAACCAGAAATTATTTATCGACACTTTTTCCACCCAAATCACAGTAATTAAGTAATATAAATGTATTTGAAAGTATTTGACGAATATTTTCAAACAATCCCGCCATCATATGTCAAAGCGTGAGAGCCCACAAATTTGCGTACGCTGGGTTGCGCTGTAGTCGTGCACGGTGCCAATAGCTACATTAGGAATATAACATTTAAAACAAAAATACCATTCAATTTACATTTAAATATATTAGTTTTTGATAAATCGAAAATCGTCCGAAACTTAACGCAAAATTTTATTCTCAGTACGAAAAGCAACGAAACCCTTTCAGTGATTTAGGTAAATTAATTATTTTTATTTATTTCTTTTCGAATAAATTTATTAACTAAAAGGGTTGACGGCTTCAAAGTTTTATCTAATGAATCTATTAATTTACAAAGAAACATTTTATTTGATATCTTTACTATTTACATTAATTCTGCCGATCATTTGATACAATTAGAAAAGGTTGTGAAGGTTACTTAAATGTTTTCAGTGTAACACCCCTATAAAATTAGTAAGTAAAAGCACTACACGAGAATGGATTATGGATTTAATTCCATTCAGAAGAAAATTTATGTGTGCTTTAAATAAAGTAATAACAAATTTGTTGCAGTTTCTCCCGGTCTACCCAGTCTATTGAATGGGAGTACGAAAAGAACAGGGATGCGCCATAAGCTATATGAACCGCTACCGCTGGTAGAGGAGTTCACAAGGAATCCTGCAAAATCTCCTTATCAGAGCCCGGCCCAAATTAACAAGAGCGGTAACAAATATTAAAATTCTCCTGTCTTAGTACCGATATCGGGCCCCAAAAAGACCATTACAGAAACGTATTCCTCGAATTCCTAGCAGTCCTAAAAGCTACCAAACAAGTAAAGCTCAGGACTTATGATGACATAATAGTTGCCTTCCAGTGCGATGTTAAACTTAAAGAAGCAGAAGCTGTTACATATAACCACGCTACCGTACAATCCATCAGAGGTGACATAAAATAGAAGGCTTAAATAAAGCGGAAACCAGGCAAGCAGGCAACCTCAAATTCAACACACCCAGCAATGACCCCATAATTTGGCAGCTGGCATCTATAGGTAGTACTAATTTCTGATAAAAAAAATAACATCCTTAAAATGTGAATAAAATTTGGTATTAAAGCCGTTAGTTTAAGTGAGGATCAGATGAAAGGGCTCTGGCTAATCTAAGCTTGAATTTCAGAAAAAGCTCGAGACGTCTAATTTTTGTACGGAACCCCCGCGTGAGGGTAGGTTGACTGACTCACACTTGTTTTAATATATTTGTGTTAAGTATTATAAAAACTTGCGGAATATAATTATATCTTTGTCTTTTGTGTGTATAAGCTTAGTATCATTAAGTTGTAAGAAACTCAATAGAAAAGTAAGTAAGCAGCTTGTTGTATGTGTTTTTTGTATGTGAGATAAGAAAAAAGTAGCTAAGATTATGCAATAAATCTATCTTGAAAATGTCTATTACATACTTCTAGTCTTTAAATTGATTAGAACAAATAAAGGGATGATGAGGCCAGTCGTGAAACGCGACTAGTTGTGGGTTCGATCCCCACTCGAGGAAGTGAAATATTTATTTACATTTATGTTTCCATTTTCACGCTCTGGTGTCGAGGCAAACCGCGGCGTTAAGTTCCGCCATTCAACACGCAATGCTTCCAAAATTCGGCGGAAAATGGGGAACCGAGTGTCTACACTAGGTTCTTTCTATCTACCCAGCTATGTGCGGGATACAGCGTGAAGCTGATTAAGAGATGGCTTGAAATATAAAGTTTTTAATACAAAAACATACTATTTTATGAAATGCTATAATTAGGAGTTCGCACTTCGAAAGGAAAAACAGTTTTATAAAATTACTTTGTTTTTCGTCTGTCCGTATGTCAAGGCCATTTATCTTTGGATCAGATCATGTGGAGGTATTAAGCTGAAATAAGCCAAAAGATATGACAAAATAACCAATACCAAACCCAATAAAAACAATATATAGAATATATATATATACATATATACATACATATATATATATATATATATATATATATATATATATATATATATATATATATATATTTTTTTATTTTATTTATTTATATATATATATATATATATATATATATATATATATATATATATATATATATATATATATATATATATATATAAATAAATAAAAAAAATAAATTAGCTTCACGCTGTATCCCGCACACAGCAGGGTAGGCAGAGGGAACCTAGTGTTAAGACACTCCGTTCCCCACTTTCTGCCGAATTCTGGAGGCATTGCGTGTTGAGTGGCAGAACTCAACGCCGCAATATATATATATAATTGCTCACAAAAGTTAAGTTTAATATTCGTACTATGGTTGCTCCACTCTAATGCTTTAAGTTCCAAGTTAGACTAGTTAGCTGCGACGTCTACCAATATAGCGATTTGTGTTGAATTTCACTCTCAGGGGAAAATGAAGATGTAGAGTATATCGCTTCGTCTAACTTTAATATAATTGCTTAGTTTATACTAATAGCAGCAGTCATCTGTATGCTGTATATAACCTTGATGGAAAAGGATTAATTTTGATTAATTATCACAAAATAACTTGAAAAGTTTACATTCATGTTTTTTGGACGAACGGAATTCTTTTTCCTAATTACTCGTGTTTTATTCTGAAAACCTTACAAGCAGAAGCAGAACCTTACGGAGAGTGCAGAGCCTAGAACCGTCGCGTTTACAGTTAGATGTCAAAATATATAGCCATTTAAAAAAAAATACGAGAAATTCCAGTTGTTTTTGGTGAGTATAAAGTAAAATAATTAGGATTACTATTAAAAATATAGAATATAAATTAACTTTAACAAATATCACTATTGGACCAAATATATGTAAATCTAGTAATTGGAATAGCGGACGTTAGTTAAAGGTTGATCTAATAATATAATAAATTAAATAAAAAAATGTTTTTATGTTAAACGTTTATTACAATAAAAATAATGTGGGTAATGTACTAAAAGCTAAAAAATAATTCGGTAAGTCCTTGCTACCACATCGCACCAATCTTCTCATCAATCTGGGGCATTGATCAAATAAATAATGAAATCCTTGGGCGCGTGAAACTATCATATATTAACTCTAGATACGCAACGCCATTTTTTTTCAAGTTTTTAGGTTTGTTGTTCAGAATGAGCCCTTTTCTACTGATCAAGCCCTTTCTTTAGATACCTATATTGAGGTAGTTGTGTAAAATATGTAATCCACCATTTTGTCGCGGCGACCATCTTGAATTTTATATTTTTATAGTGAGCTCTATTCTACCAATCCCTTTCATTTGATACCCATAAAGAGGTTGTTGTGAAGTAATATGTAATCCGCCATTTTGTATCGGCGGCCATTTTGGATTTACAGGCATAATTTTTTTTGTATTGTCATTAATATTAAGAGTGGGTACCAAAGATCAGATCGATCTGGTGTGGGGGTAAAATTCCAATTACGTAAGTAAGTCAGCGCTAAATAGTGCTTCTTAGAAGTATTTACTACTTATTTAATGGTACTTTTATTATTCTATTTTTTTACATTAAAGATCTTAGAATAAAAAAGTATATTATACAACGTAACTTTCATAAACCTGCGGGTTACATTAAAATTGATTATAAGCCTAAGAAAAGTCAGGCTACGTCATTATTTTTTTAAATAAATAACAGTAGTAAAATATTTGTAGTTGGACGAAAAATTGTCGTTTCAGAGATCCTATACTCCTCCGTTCCAAGAGTTTTGTAAAGATTTATTTCCGTTCCAAGATTTAGGTCAGACTAGGTTTCTATAACGATAGTTAACAGTGTAATATAAATGAGCTTTTTCATCTTATTAGTATATGTAATGATTATTTAAACTTAATTTAGTTTTTTGTTTTAGGCCAGTCATGGAGCAGGTGCACAAAGTTGTGGGTTCGATTCCCACTCGGATGATAATAATGATTAATAGAAATCAACAATGCACTTTGCCGAATTAAATAATTTTCTAATTGCTGCATATTTTAATGAATAATGTTGAATTTATTCAAGCAAACGCCGAATACGCTTAGATGTTTATTTGAAATTAATATATTATATAAAAATTATATTTATAATTTCTATTCTCCTCAAGAGTCAGTAAACTATGTGAACAAAAAAACTTTGTCAGTATTGGGCAAAATTTAGGAGAGATCATCTACAACTCAGAACAATTTTTTTTTATGGAAAAAGACAAGGCAAACGAGCGTACGGGTCACCTGATGGTAAGTGATCACCACCGCCTACGACTCCGTGTAACACCAATATTCAAATGTATCATCTTTTGTTTTCTTTGACACTAATCCTACAGAAGTGGACAGAATACTCATGAGCCTTGACTCTAACAGCGCTCCGGGTTGGGATGGTATTTCAACCAAATTTCTGAAAATAACTAGAATACTTATAGTCCCGCTGATCTGCTCAATAGCTAATTTATGCTTTTATGTGAATATATATTTCCGAAAGCACTTAAGCGGTCCAAGGTGACTCCTGTGTTCAAGTGTGGGGACAGAGCCAATATAAATAACTATAGGCTTATAACAGTTCTAAAGTCTATCTCTAAAAAAAGTAGATATAGGTAACAAGTGTATCGCAGTCTTCTTAGACTTAAAAAATACCTTCGATATGGTCTCTGTGGCCAACCTTGTACGCTAGGACTAGACAACACTTAAGTAGTTTTTTTATATATATATATTTAATATAATAAGATAATTTATATACCGATATATCAACATCTTAAGAATGTTATCGCTTAGCTCTTGGATCAAGAACCGGATGCAGAAGGCAGTTTTACTTGAGACGGCGCGAATTGTGAGGAAGTGCCTCAATCTGAAGCCCTTACCACCTATGGACCATTGTCCCATCCTTGGAAGAGTGTTTTTATAAATAAAAAATTTAAATATATTTTTATAACAATTTACATTTAAAAATGTAAAATTTATTTCTCTTATGTAATAAAAGTATATATTGTAGTAATAATATAAAAAATTAGATATTTTTTAGCTTCACTCTCTATTATACGAATATCAGGCTAGGTAGAAGGAAACTGGGAATCTAGTGTTAGACGTTTCGTTCCCCACTTTCCGTTGAATTCTTCAGGCTTTTTGATTGGCGGAACTTAACTTGATTGATTCCCCCTAGTGGCAATTGAACCCACAATCGTCGCGTTTACAGTCTCACGCTTATGTCCCTGCAACACGACGGCCTCATTTATATATCTTTCTCATCTGAACTAAAAATGAACACGAAATAAAGCTTCACTATATAAAAACATAAAATTTGTATAGAAAAAGAATATGAGATTTTGAAATACAAATGTCAACAGAAACGTTGAATAATAATGTTTTGTTTACCATTGTAGAATAAATAACTCACTTCATAAGATGACACTGATCCACTTTAACAGTATTGTAGGCATTCATTCATTCTACCAATACGGATATCCGTGACTTTTATGACATACAGAATTGAATATTGCAACTTTTTATAGAGATGAATAGAGCAGCTTTTATGAGAAAAGCTTTTTATGATCATATATCTTTTTACGTATCAAACAATTCCAATCAAATCTGTCCATTACAATTTTTTTTACAATAAAGAGTGTACTTCAGTTAAGTAAAATATAAGATTCTATATAAATATAAATACAATATATATTTTATACGGCAGGAAATATTTAGAATACATTCAATGGTCCTTCGAGCCGGATAACTCAATCGAAGTCGAAGCAAGAAACACATTCCCAACAAATAAATTTTATATATCTACGTTTCCTTAACAATAAGTAGCTACTGAACTTTTCCCGTGTCCACATGGGAATGCCTTTATTTAGAAGTAGATTTTCTCGAGATGCTTAAACATTCCATTTCATGTTGTTTCTAAGTATATACCTATAAGTATTGTAAAAGTTCAGGCTATCATCGCGCAATAAAATTGGCATCATGTCACTGTAAACGTTTAAGTATAAACTATATGGTAGGAGATATCGGTATATAAATTATCTCGTATAATGTATGAATTCCTGCAATTCCAAATGCCTCGAATGAATTTGCCTATAAATTTAGCCTGTCCTTTATTATCAGAATGAATGGAACGTAATATAAGCTTTTATAATTAACAAACATTAATAAGTTATTTATAAAATGTCTCTGGATAATGTTTTTATAGCAATAAAATAGTGATATCTCTTTGTGTTATTGGTATCACTAAAATGATTTTGTATTATTTTTTTATTTAATACAACACAGATTAATAGTTAGATGAACAACAGATTATTAGTTCTAGGTAATATCTAAAGAAAAAAATATTAAAATAAATGTAAAAATAACAAAAAGTGCGGACCATAAGTCTGTAGTGTAAGTAAGAATTAATGCAATAAAAAAAGGAAAAAAAAAATCTAAATATTATGAAAAATATCGAAAATATAGAAATATTATTAGAGGCTAGTCGTGGCGCAGGGGCACAATCCAACTTTACACTCATATTATGTGCATATCAACTGATATCCATCGTAGAAAATAGAATCACAATACTTCTGTTATGATTATATTTGGCTTGTGTTCCTTAGATAAATATACACATACAAACAGTCATAAATATGTATAAATAATGCTAACTTGTAGAGAAATGTCAATCAATGTTAGAATAGGGTTTGAATAATTCTTAGAAATCCGTTTCCGGGATCCGGTCGTTTCTCATTTGGTCCGAAGTGTACAAATTACTAACGTTACGGCGTTACGTCAGGAACATCAGATGTTACACCCTTACTATTGTCGTTTGTGGATTTAAGTTAAACTTACTGTTTTCAAAGTTTTATATTTTTTCCCGTAGTAAAATAGGCAGGAACCTAATGTCAGTGTCACATAGTGTGTGTGTTGAATGGTGGTACTCAACGCCGCGCTCTACCTAACTGGATATAATAGAAATTAATATGTTTTTGTATTTAACAATCGTTACCAAGAGTGGGTATCGAACACCCAACCACAGTGTCTACAGCCAGACGCTGATCACTTTGTCTTAAACACATTTAAACATATATTGTTGAGTAAAAAATCAAAATTCTTTACGATACTTGTTCAAAATGGTTACCGAAAATGTCAAAAATACTCCCGAAACTAAATACATAATGCTTATCAAGAGATATCATTATATTTGAAGGCGACGAGAGCAGTGCAGTAAGTCGTATATATATATACGTACGTAATTTTCTACAAAGTTGTATAATCTGATGAACGTCTCGAACGTCTTATCAACTGGTTGTTATAAAAATGCGCTATAAATCTAAGTTAACTTTAGTAAATTTTATAATTAAATAAAAAATGTAATGAGTCTATATAGTGTAGTAAAAAGAAATTCTCGTACATCTATTTTGTACATTTCTCGTACATCGTAAAGTATCTCGTACACAACAGAGTAGGCAGAGGGAATCTAGTGTTAACACTCCGTTCCACACTTTCCGCCAATTTTTCGAGGTATTGCGTGTTGATTGGCGGCACTCAACTCCGCGCCTCGACACCAAAGCAAAGAAATGACAAGATAAATTTAAATAAATATTTCATTTCCTTGAGTGGGGATCCAACTCACAATCAGTCGCGTTTACAGTCACATTTTGTGCCCCTGCGCCACGACCGGCGCATTGGAATCTTATCAAGTAGAATTTGCAATTTTCAAGTAGAAATTTAAAAGATTAGAAGTCGTTGTGGTACAGCATTTGAAGAGGAAACCTAGTGCGAAGGCGTAAAGTTAAGAACGGAGTTTTACTCAATCCGCCCAAATTTTTGAGACATAACGTGTTGAGTGGTGGAACTCAACACCGCGGTTTCTTGGTCTTTTATTTACGTATTTTAATAAGAATAAAATAATCCTAAGATCTGTTATCGTAGTAGAGGTTAGACACATTGGTAAACAATGGCCAGTCGTAACTACTCTAACAAGATTGTTTAGCTAATGAGTGCAGAAAAGTGTTGTTTGGGCTTGTTCTCGTCACTGAGAAATTAAAAATGATTACTTAAATTATTTCCCACTTACATGCCACTCACACAGTATGTGGAATTATTACAGAATTTATCTTTTTTTAATAAAAAATACCTTATTCCTATTTTAATTATACATGTAGGTACCTGATTACAGAATTTTAATATTTTTTTATTAAAAATACTTCAGATATAAAATCAGTTTCACGTTGTATCCTGCACACAGCAGGGTAGGCAGTGTGTTAACCTAGTGTTAAGACACTGCGTTCTCTATTTTCACCGATTTCTGCAAGCATTGCGTGTTGAGTGGCGGAACTCAACGCTGCGCTTTGCCTCGACACCAGAGCGATGAAATGAAAATACAAATTTAAATAAATATTTCATTTACTTGAGTGGGGATGGAACCCACAACCAGTTACGTTTACAGTCACACGCACGTGTATCTGTGCCACGACTGGCCTCCACGGAGTGATACCCACATAAGATATGAATCCAGGAAAATGAAATAATTTAATATCATATAAATGTTAAGGCTTTCCGAGTGCTTTTGTGAGAGTGAAAAAAAAACCTTTCTAAATATTATCTCAACATATAAATTAAATTCAAATATGTAATTACATTACTTTTAAAATATCTTATGGTACAGTTTACAAAGTGCCAAAGCTTTTCGAAATGTGGCATTTTCTAAAATATCTATCACATTTCCCGACATAGCTCCCCGGGGCATTCGTTCCAATGCCGCCAACCGCCTTTGATAGAGAATTAGGTACAGTGGTAGTTAATACTAAATTAATATAATTTTGCTTTACTGTATATTAACAGACACTGGTTTTAGTAAATATTTAGAATGTTAATTTTTAGTTGGATTAATAATAATATGGAAATAAAATAAAGAAACTACTTAACAAATGTCTGTAAAGTTATGCCAATTTTAAATTTAAAAAAGACGAAAATGATATCTTCATACAAAAAAAAACTACATATTTTCTTTTATTCTGTAACAAAATAAATTCACATACAAAACAAAAACAATTTCTCTTCTAGTGTTTATCAAATAATTCTAGATCCATTTACACCACTAGCGTATGTCTTCCGTAAAATTGAGACCGCTCGACGGAATGCGGTCGACACATTGAACAAAATAAACAATGCTTTTTTACTATCAACATTTATTTTATTACAAGGAAATAGAGTATATATTGGCATAATTTTGTGTTTTTTAAATTTGTGTAGCCAAGGGATGCAGTATCCAAACACACCATGGTAGTTCCTTATTTTGTTATGTTTCATACGGCAAAAATAGTAAGCTAGAAATAACATATTTATGTATATACTTATATAAAAAAAATGAGGCCAGTCGTAGCGCAGGAGCACAATGTGTGACTATATAATCGACTGGTTGTGGGTTCGATTCCCACTCGAGGAAATTAAATATTTATTTACATTTATATTTGCATTTCTTCGCTCTGGTGTCAAGAAAAAGCGCGACGTTGAGTTCCGCTACTTAATACACAATACGTCTAGAAATCAGCGGAAAGTAGAGAACGGAGTGTCTTAACATTAAGTTCCCTCAGCCTACCCTGCTGTGTGCAGGATACAACGTGAAACTGATTTTATATCTGAAGTATTTTTAATAAAAAAATATTAAAATTCTGTGATCAGGTACCTACATGTATAATTAAAATAGGAATAAGGTATTTTTTGTTAAAAAAAGATAAATTCTGTAATAATTCCACATACTGTGTAATGTGAGTGGCATGTAAGTGGGAAATAGTGGGATACAGCGTGAAGCTAAAAA
>JAATLQ010035987.1:0-33962 GCA_013421005.1 Heliconius erato x Heliconius himera | reverse complement strand
ATGGATTTAAATATATATTTTTCAATAGAAATATTAGCGTTTTGCACTTCTCCTTTATGTAAACTAAGAGTGTGTCAAATTTTGTACTCCTTCGTCTGCGCAATTTTCCCATAAAAAGGAGTTCAAAGTTTTTGTTTCTCATATAATATACAGATATACACATTCATATGTGAACAATATATGTGTACCATCTTGTCTCTATACCAGTATTTCTATATAAGTATAAAGTATCAATTTTTGTTCTTTGACGTCTTGGAAGCGGCAAAAAGACCTTTAGAACTGAAGTGTACTTCGCTAAAGGAAGGATGTATAAAACTTTGAAAATAGTACCTCGACGTTCACCATTTTTTTTAATATTGAGGGTTTTTATAGTAATACTAAAACAAATTAAATTTTCTTCACGCTGTATACCTTGCACAGCAGGATAGGAACAGGGAACCTAGTATTAAGACACTCCGTCCCCCCTTTCCACCACTTGAGGCATTGTATGTTGAGTGGCGGAAGTCAACGCCGCGGTTTTCCTTGTTACCAGAATGAAGAAATGAAAACATGAAATCTGTCACTCCGCCTAGGTGGAATCAAACCTACAACCGTCGCTTCTACAGTGATACGATGACCTCAATACGTAACTAAAAAATAAACATTACAAGTATACATTTATGAATATTGCCGTGTTGCACATAGGAACTGTGCTGTAAAATAATTCTATAGCATTCACGATTTTTTTTCTTTATTGAACATTACCTAATCTTTATATAAACATCTCTCATAGAATCTCGAGCTTAAAGATTATAAATAAATAAAAATCGAAAATCAGCTTCACGCTGTATCCCGCACACAACAGGGTAGGCAAAGGGGACCTAGTGTTAAGACACTCCGTTCCCCACTTTGCTTTTGCAAGAGAAGTCTGTTAATTAGATATTTTAAATCTTCTTATAATATATTTTACGAGCATTGATAATTCAAAAGTGTCTTAATTAAAATGTGATAAAAATAATAATTCATTAAGATAATTTACACCATACTTATCCATTGTTTTCATTGTACATTTTTATTTTTAAGTTGGTGTAATAAAGTATTAAATAAATAAATAAATAAATAAAAATATTTTACAAAAAGCTATACAACGTACGAGAATACATACGTCATCATGGATTACACTGAAAATGAATGTATAGTTCAGTTTAGTTTTTTATTTATGCCTTTCTAATGTCAAAAAAGACTAAAATTTTCCTTTAGCATAAGTAAAATGAAAATATGTAAACTACATAAAAGTATTAATTAGAAAACAGACAAAAAACTACTTAGCATTTCATGGTGCCAGTGCTGACTTAAGATCAAATTTAGGCTTAACCGACCCTTTTAAATGCTTTTAAATGCCCACATCCTCTGTCCAAGCTCCTCGCCCTACTACCATCGAGCTCAAAATGATTCTACGACACTACTACTATTAGTAGTGCTATTTTCGAAGTATATTCTAGAAAAGTATATGAAAAAGAGAGAAATCTTGTAAAAATCTTATTTTTTTTTCAGCCTGCAAATAGCAGGGTAGGCAGAACCTAGTGTTAAGACACTGCGTTTTCCATTTTCCACTGAATTTTTAGGACCGCTCAATACGCTAGTATTGCGAGGTCGCTATCAAAGTCGCACTTTGCCTTGGTTTCAGAAAAAAAAAATCATCTATGAAAAAAATATATAATGAAAGAGTGATGAGTGTAAACTCAGACATTATTACAACATATTCAAAAAATAACGAGGTCTATGAATTAATTATATTATCAGTCAAAGCAGGCGTTTAAATTTCATAATTTGGGCATATAACAGCCAGCGACAGTCATCGGCCTTAAAATAAACATGCAATGAAGAGTTGTTTTCTTAAAAAAAATATCAATTTGAAATTAAACATCGTGTTTCGTATTTAATTGAAATGTTTGCTTTTAATTATTTGAAGAAATCATATTACTATAAGAAGATAAATTTTAAAATACCTACATAATGCCATACAAAATTCACTTTTTTTAGATTAGATTAAATCTAAAAAAATATATTTTCCCTTCTCAAATGTGCAATGACACTGTGAATATTATGTTAAAACTTATGTAACCTTTTCATTATTCACTGAGTGACAAACTTTAATTTACTTGTGATTTATCTTAGATTATTTACTAGTGATTTATCTTAAAATTAATTAATCTAAATTATAAACATAAACTTGTGGCGAAGGGGCACAAGCGTGCGACTGTAAACACATGCTGTTTGTTCGATTCCCACTCGAGTAAATGAAATAATTAATATTTGTATTTCCTTACTACGGTAACGAGGCAAAATCCAGTGTTGAGTTTCGCCACTAAACACAATGCCTCTAGAATTCGGCGGCAAGTGAAACACGGAAGTTCCCATTAAGACTAATGGGAACGGTGTGTCTTAACAGTGGGGTCCCCCTGTCTACTCTGTTGTGTAAATGATACAATGTGAAGCTAATATATTTATATAAACTAATATAACAGCAAGCAGTACTTGCTACAAAAAACTAATTGGATCACAGAGCCGATGCATCTATTTGCACTTTTTAAATAATCGAAAACCGCGTCCATCTACTGTGGATAAAGTGTTCAAGTAAATTATAAATATGTACATGAACTTCACGTTGTATTCCGCATGTAGCAGAGTAGGCAGATGCAACCTAGCGTTACTTCATTCGCTACTTTCCGCCGATTTTTTCGCGGCATTGCGTGTTGAGTGGCGAAACTCAACGCCGGGCTTTTGCTTTGGTGTCAGAGAGTAAAAATGAAAATATTAATAAATAATAATTCATTCCCCCGAGTGGGGATCGAATCCACAACCGTCGCGTTACATTAACAAAAATATGTTTACTCTATCATAAAACGGTTTGATACTAAATTATGATAATACCAAAACGATAATAATCGTAGCACACAAAAGATAATTAATCATTTAATAATTTGACGCACCGTCGAAAGTTTGATGTGGGTCCTTGGATCATTGGGGCGAGGCCGGACAGACACTTGTCACACATTTCATTCAAGCATTTCGCTAGTGACAGGTAGAATTATCGTACCGATTTTCTTAATAACTTCAAATGTTCGTGATGTAATATGAAATGGGAGAAGGAGTGTCTTAGCACTAGGTTCCTTCTGTCTACTCTATTGTGTTCAAGATACAGCGTGACGCTTAAAAAAATATAATATATCAATTCACTCGTATTATATTCACAAATAAAAATTAAGATATTTCGAGTTACTAAGTACAGTAACTCGAAATATCTTAATTAGTAGTAACAACAATCCAGCGCTTTCTGTGTAATGAACATTTCAGTCTTCTGGGTTTTAAACTGAGAACCGTATCCGTGTTTATGCATGAGGGAAACTGTTAGTTTGAACTAAAAATAAGACTATAGCACGGAGTTTCTCCATTTACCAAGGTGAACACGGTGTTCGACCATCTTGGTACAGTGAACACAAAAACAGCTAAATATGGGTCCCGAAAACTAAGTGTTGATGTAATGAAAGCAGATCTTGAAAATGGTACCGTCGCGGAATGTATTCCAGCCTCAGCAAAGTACAACGTAGTTGTGTACGAAGATCGAGGACAAGATTTGGCATTCTAAATAGCAAGAAAAAAAGGCTACGGAAGGTCAAACACGTCACAATTGAGCAGAACCCTCGAAAAGAAAATAATCACGGAAGAGGAATACCAAAACAATCTGAAACAAGCTAAAGAACAAAGTTAAAAGTTTAATTTCACACCAACACTATTGAAACCATCACAAAAATTTATAAGTAAGTGAAGAATTACTAGAGCAGACAGACGCACAGTAACAGCACCTGATCTGTCTCCAGCAAACGATGCCAAGCAACATATGCAAAACGCATTCCTAGAGTACACAACAATTGTAAGGGAGACCATCAAAGTTAACTTAATAACCTGCGAGAAAATTATGAGGACCTTAGAACTCAGAAACAAAGGTCTGCTGAGAGTGTTATTCGTAAGCCGCCATATATGACAATAACAAATTGGAATACCAATGGGGAAATCCATCTTAATCCCCAAAGGATTCTTAACATAGCGCTCACCATTCAAACCTCCAACAATTCAACCAGCATCTGGGAGATTTGGGAGCCACTGGACATAAAATAGGTGAAAGACGTTCCTGGCTGCGGTAAGTCCACCTGAGTGGTCAAGAATTTCGTCCCCGATAGTGATATGATAACAACTGCAGCTATTGAGGCAGCCAAGGACCCCAGGAGTAAGATCTTTTAGATTATTTCCTATAGATGGACAATCTAAATTAATTTTGTGTTAGATATAACCCATTTTTAATTTAAATCAGTACTTTCTGAATTATCGTGTCCACTAAATACACTCTTTAGCTTTTTCCCGACTGTTTAATATTTGTATAGAAATTGTAAGAAAATAATTCCAAATAATAAAGTCTTTTAGCAATAACACGTAAACCTTTTTAAGGTATTGTTTTAAATATTTAAGTAACGGTATTTTTACAGAAAGCCATCACATGTACCAGCCTCTCTAGTTTCCTTTTAGGGCTTTGAGTTTACATAAAATGTTCTACATAGAACAATTTTATAAAATATTTTATATTTTATAAAATTTAGCTGCTGCTGGCGGTGAGGGTTGCTCATTAAACCTAAGTTTTTATGTCAAAATCCGTCCAGTACATTTTTTTTTTCAAAAAAAAAACTTCAATTAAATTAAATCAATTCTATTTTCATATTTTATATACAATTAACATCATTACTCGTGTCTATTTACAATGTGCCAACATCAAGGATACAATAGTTAAAAGTGAGTTGAAAAATTTATTAATATCATCAAAAGTTTACCCAACTAGTGAGTTGATAACGAACCCCTTTAACTTTCTTTCATCTTTCGACACAAAGGACTATTATTTCACTTTATATTGATATTTACTTTTGTCGGGATACATTCCTTTCAAGATTCTGCAAAAATGAACTACGTTTACAAAACAGTAGTGAGGCACTCAGAAATGATTGCTTCGGTAAACTAGTCGTTATTCTAGAGTTGTATTTTTTTATAAAAAATATTTAATTTGAATTTACGAAAGTTTGAATTTTATACATAAAAGCAAGCAATAAATAAATATTACAACTGAATAAAAATAAATTTCAAAATACACATTTATTACCATTACTTTTAACGAAATGATCAAAAACGGGGAAAATTATATATTTTTTTAATGAAATTCTGTAGAAAAAAAAATATCATATCTTTTGATATGCTCATACAATATTTTTATCGTAAGGAATAAAATATAATTTCTGCTATAGAGCTATTAATAAAAAAAACATAAATTAAAATTTAATTTGTTACAAATTCCTGTGACAACACGTTACGTAGTAAATTCTTTTCATCGTATTATTTCACCTAGTAACTAATAGCTGAAATTGTACAGAAATAATATTTTTAATTATTAATATAGATATTCTAACAAAACGGTACATCGTCCCGTTTGGCAGAAAAAGATAAATCAAATGACTTAATATTTACCTTTGTGGATGTGCGAAACTGCGAGCTACATGACATGCAAAAAGGATTGTGAACCGTCATAAACAATGCATGACATATTCAGTAAAAAAATAACAAGAATAATCTAAATATGTGAACTGTAACATGTAACCTCATAATATTTAAGTAATAAATTCATTTTTAGTGTTCTGTATCTCAAATTTGAACAACGGAATCCTTAAAGAATCGCTTAGTTTTTTATATCCAATACATATTTGAAAAACGAGTCATTGGAGATTCCTTTTGAAAATCGAAACTAATTGCTATACCTTGCTAATATTGATAAACCTAAAATATTTCGAATGTTATTTTTGTCGCATTTATGAAGCTTTTCCACGTATCAATACTTTCTTTGCTCGCTGGAAATATCAGAGAATATAATCATATTTTATGGTGGATTCGGGAGCATGTGTCAATTTGATATTTGGGCATTCCAATTTCATACACTCGTACATTAAATATGTATGCATGTACATAGGTCAAAAGGTTTGAAATATTGATTAGATGATCATATTCCAGTGGTTCATGCTGTTGTTTATACCAGATGTGAAATATATTTAGTTTTATTTATTTCAAGGATTTAATATGTTATATTGGCAACATTAGAAAGAGAAAGTTGATTTTACATAAATTTGCGACAAACTTATTGAATTACAGATAATAAATTTTACTTCAAGAGTTTAAAGTTCAATTATGATAAATTTTGCAGTTCAGTTAGTTTGAATAATGGTTGAATTTCTAATTAAAACTTAGCTTAGCAATTTTTTCGACTACTTTTTTATTATAAATTTCAGTGACATTATTAAATTGCTTTGTAATCTTATTAAAGAATATTCAAAGTATTAAATCAATAACAATATATGTTAAATATATATGATGGATACGATCTCATAGTTATTCTAATTTATTATAACAATATCAATCTTTTCTTCGACAACACTTTGGTTAGCATGAGTTTGAAATTTAAAAATATGATTGCAATAAAGAATTAATCTTGAAATTAAAACCTCTGTACGTACATTAAAAACGAAATACTTACTGACAGTTATCATCATTACTAAAATGAGCTAAAGTTTACAAAATTTAAATGGCTGAATATCTTTGGGGTGTTGCACAATTAGTAAATGATCCATCCAGTCACGTGCTAAATTTGATCCGCAAGGGTTTTTCAAGCCAAACGAGACATAAATCTACTTGCAAAGCGAAAGAACATAAGGAGTTAAATACAGATACGAGTAACTCTGTGAATAATTTAAATGATAAAGGAATATTTCTATCAGAGGTTGCATCCAATAAGACAGCAGAAGCGTCATGCTCATACGATTTAGATACTAAAAAGTTTATTTCTAAATATGTCCAAGTAGGACATCCGATTTGTAAATGTCACGTATCTGTTCAAAGCCAGAAACGCTCTCCGTGTGTTGATAAAACCACAAGTGCACACGTGCAAAGCTTTAGTCGAAGTACAGTCACATGTTGCCCAACATCCAAGAGAGATGGCTACAGTGAGCCGATTAGACAAATGATTTGTGAAAATCACCGTGAAGTGTTTGATATTCTTAAAAATTGGGATAATATTTATTATAATGTCGAAAAGATTGAGAAAAATCCCATCGCACTCTTTAAAGGCTGTGCATTGAAGTTTCTTAAGTTTTTTAGAATTGATAAAATTCAAAACTTGCCAGAATATCATGGATCAGAAAAAAATAATCTGCAATTATATAGAGAAATAAGTTATATTAAATTAGAATGATTCCAGCCCCTTGCCAATTTATTTATACCGGATACGTATGTATAACATATTATTGAATTAACATAATATTGAGTTCTTTTTTTTATTGGAAATTATTATTAAATAAATAGAAAAATAAAATAAATTTAAGTTGTTTATTTTTTATACAAATAGCGGCGTTGAATTCTGCTATTCAACATGTTAAATCTTGAAAATTAAGCGGTGCTTGGGGGCCGGAATGTTTTACCACTAGAGTTTTCTATCTAGGGTAGGCATGCTATGAGGGAAAAAGTGTGAATTTGCTATAATACTATTCGCCTTCAGCGTATATTTGCAGAACCTATTATTTCTTAATATATATTTCGATATATACAGGATGTAAGGCGATCGACGAATCAACGGTTGTCTATGGGTAGAGAACCTCTACCTATCCATTTTGCCCCCATGTATGTATGTTTGCTGATTTTCATTGGTTCGGCTGGTATTTGAGAATTTGTAATTTTTTGAAAAAAACGGATTCTTGAAGAAAATTGGCAAATACAGCCTGACTGTTGAGTCTGCGCTCGTTATTTTTTTCTCTCAATATAACTCAGTAGTACACCTTTTGTTTAATGTTATATTTTAAAACTTACGGTTTATAAATCTAGGAAATAACATGGAAACAAAAATTATTTTTAAATAAGCTGAATTTTATTATGACTTTATTCAGGTGATTAAAATGAAAAACTTATGTAAATATACACAAAACTATTTAATTTAATTCTCGTAATTTATTATTATAACCATTTTTTACTGTTTCATGATGTGTGTACATTTTTTAACATGTTGTCATTGAGCTGCACCTATGAAACTTTCAGAGCTTATTTTATAGTAATACTAGTATTTTTTAAGATTAATTTTAGATAAAATCACCGGTATTTTTTTTCGCACAACCCTTGAAAGTTTTTGATAAAATTTACCTTATTTAATAAACAAACTTTGCTTTCATGTTATTTCCAAGATTTATAAGCGTATTGTTTTGAAATATTACATTATACAAAAGGTGTACTATTGAGATATATTATAAAAAAATCACCAGAGCAGACTCAACAGTCAGGCTGTATTTGCCAATTTTCTTCAAGAATCCGATTTTGTCCAAAAAATCACAATTTCTCAAATATCTACCG
Organism: Heliconius erato x Heliconius himera; assembly: GCA_013421005.1. Taxonomy (NCBI): domain Eukaryota; kingdom Metazoa; phylum Arthropoda; class Insecta; order Lepidoptera; family Nymphalidae; genus Heliconius; species Heliconius erato x Heliconius himera. Next base: position 25,499 of record JAATLQ010035987.1, on the reverse strand, counting down.
AACGACTGAAAATCGGCAAACATACATGGGGTGAAATGGATAGATAGGTATTGAGATCTTCAACCCATACACAACCACTGATCATTGATCACGATCACTGATTATGATGATGATGATGATGACCTTGTATATTCACTTCCAAATTAACAGAGAAAGAAAGAGAGCAATTTGACAGTATATTTTGTTTGTATTTTGTTTTGTACTATATGACCATTATAGAAAAATTATATATTAGATGGTAAACTACAACTATTACTTTTTACCACACTGAAAATAAAAAAAATAGTAAAATTTTCTTATCCCGTACTTAACTAAACCCATAATTGGCCGAGATAATATAATGGTTATTGTTGTAACAAAATTCTGTCGTTAAGCTTCTTACAAATATAAATCTTTTCAGTGGCTTTTAATAGTGAGCTATGAAGTATTGAAGTACCTTATCTAACTCCGTCTACTTGAATTGATATCTTTTCGACAATCTTTCAAGAAATATAGCATAATATTAATAGCTTTTATCAAAGACGCAGCTAAAGATAGATTGGAGGAAAATTTCAAGATGTTGTGAATGCCCTTCAAATAGTCTTGTTATTTTTGTTATATGCTTGCTTCGTATATGCCACTATTTAGTATACAGCCTAAGCTTATTATTAAATCGATCATACAATATTAAATTTGTTATTCGATCTTAAATAGAATCTATAAATCTTAAAGAAAACATTATTTAACAAAAGTAATGATAAAATAATTTGCTCCTCCTAATATATATTATACTCTATATTTTAAAATCATCGGGTAATTTGGTAGATTTTTATTTGACTGAAAATTGAAACAACACCCAACACAATCAAACTTTAGTTCCATTTCAAAATGTGTTTTCAACAGTTTTCTTTTTTTCTAAAAGGGAGAAACAGCCGCGCAGCAGCCGGATTGCTCGACTAATTGCTAGTTTCTGTGAATTTTATTTTGCTTGTACTGATTGTTCCACGTGTAGAATATGTTCCAGAAAACGATCAAATACTTTTGAAAATGAAAATAATTTACTATATAGACTTTGAGGCCGGTCGTGGCGCAGCGGTACGAGGTGTGACTGCAAAACCGACTGGTTGTGGGTTCGATCCTCACTCGAGGAGATGAAATATTTACTTAAATTTATATTTCCAGTTCTTCGCTCTGGTATCGAGGTTAAGCGCGGCGTTGAGTTCTGCCACTTAACACGCAATGCCTCCAGAATTCGGCAGAAAGTGGGGAACGGCGTGTCTTAACACTAGGTTCCCTCTGCCTACCCTGCTGTGTGCGGGATACAGCGTGAAGCTAAAAAAAAAATATAGACTTTATATGAGTTAATAAATGGATAGAGTGATTTATAAATAAACTTTGTAAGCTTTGCAAAATTTGAGGTCATCACAAAAACATTCAATATTATGTGCTTTAATGTAAAGATATGTATCAAAATTCAATTAGGAGCCTGGTTATTTGACGCTATTTTAATATAGTAAAAAATATTAGGACTATAATAATTGTAAAAGAACAAAAGATATATGATTTTTTAATTCTTGTCTGTCTGTTTTTGTGTTTGTACGTACACATTATGAAGTAATCTGAAAAATCGACGACGGCACCGTCTAAGCTACATTTGGTTTTGAAGATTGACCCACTCTATATGGAGCCAGCTACAAAGCTATAAAAGTTGTTGACTGAAATAAAAAAATAAGATATTCAATATCTAATCAACCCTAATAGTAATAATTCAGCTAAACTATAAGTAATAAAGAAATACCGTCTTAACAAAAGTTGTTTAGCGTGATAGGCATTTCAAATTCTGATCGGTGACAACAACATTTCTACCTAAACTTTGGGCCATTTTGGTGTTGTTGTAATTGCGCCGATAGTGGCGCTGCCTGCGCGATCTTTAGCTATATTATGGCTTACAAATGGAACTTGAAAACAAAATTTATGGATGTACATTTTATCTAATAAGAAGTAGATTATTATATTGAGAATATATTTAAGTAAACAGCAATAAACTCAGAACCAACGCGTAATTGCCAATGGCGCTGCCAGTGCTCTGCCCGCTTTGTTTACGTGATTTAAAGAAGGCGGCGGTCTCATATACTTATAAAAAGTTGACAAACAAAAATTTAATGTATTATAAAATTATTTAAAACGCTGAAGCAGCAGTTCAATATAAACGTCTCACCTATAGGTCGTTTTGGTGCTTATTCTATTGGAACTTTTTATAAGAGCTAGTATTTTTAATATATTTATTTATTTTACATGGAAAATCATTTCTCTAATAAAAATGTGACTAATTGGTGACAAAGCTATAAGAACATTATAATAAAATATACACCAAACCCAAGGAAAGTTAGGTACTAAATACAAAAGAAAAACAATGAAAGCTACAGCAAGGTAAGCTTTTAGGTAATTGGTACCGTTGAAAATGAAAAATAGTCAGTTCCACGTATAATTTTTCCATATAGGAAGTACCTAGGGACGCTTCATTACGTTATGGAATATCGATGTTTTTAGTTTCCTCATTGACCATCGCTATAGGTACTTACATGCCTACTACTTTTTTACTTATTTATCAAAAATTTTATTTTACTTTTTATAGTAATGTATAATTTTATAAATAAAATAAATCAATCAGCTTCACGCTGATCCCAAGTATCCCGCACACAGGAGGGTAGGCAGAAGGAACCTAGTGTTAATACAATTCTGGAGGCATTGCGTGATGAGTAGCAGAACTTAACGCCGCGCTTAAACTCGACACCAGAGCAAAGAAATGGAAATATAAATTTAAGTAAATATTTCATCTCCTCGAGTGGGGATCGAACCCACAACCAGTCGGTTTTACAGTCACACCTCGTGCCGCTGCGCCACGACCGGCCTCATAATTTTATACGATTATAAAAATTCTGTAAATATTTATTATATTTAAAAAGAAGTTTTGCACAATTTTGTTTTAAATTGTTTATTTTACATTCTTAGTTCTAAGAAAGTAAAATTATTTATTTTCTATCAATATTAAAACAATTTTTATTAAAAATTAATAAAATTATGTATAAATATCTTTATATATTTTTCATTTGTAATGTTAATTTATTACACTGTAGGCAATTTCCTAAAAGCAGCTATATTATGTCCACTGCACGCGTTCTTTTTGTTAAATCCTTTTGTTACAACGATGAAAGAGCATGTTATTTAAATATGAAAGTATAAATACATATAGGTAGAAATACTGGGTCTATTATAAAAAATAATATATTAATAATTTGTATATAAAATGTGGCTAGGTATAAAAGCAGAGACCAGTCGTGGCGTAGGGGCATAAAATGTGACTGTAAACGAGACTGGTAATGAGTTCGATCCCCATTTGGGGAAATGAAACATTTATTTTAAAATATATATTTTCATTTCTTCGCTCTGGTGTCGAGGCAAGACGCTGCGTTGAGTTCCGCCACTCAACACGCAATGCCTTCACTGCAATGAATTCGGCGGAAAGTGGGGAGTGGAAGTACTTGAATGGAGAATGGAGTGTCTAAAAATTAGGTTCCCAGGTTTCATCTGCCCACGCTACTATGTAAGGGATGTAGCGTAAAGCTACGTACATTATCTTTGATCTACAAATATTGTGTGTCATTAGCACACCTTAGCACACTAAGCTTAATCTGCTCATCTCATAAAATAGAAAAAGTGAATCACAGAATTAAACATTACACAGCAACCTTAACTAGGACGAGAACGAATTTAACTTTTTCAGATACAGTTCGACAATCCTTGATATTCTTAAAAATTATTATTTTACCTTTTTTTACCAAATTAGTATTTTTCCTAACACAAATCACGTGTTCATTATTGCTTGACTAGTACATGCTAAGATTGCGATAAAAAAAATGATTATAATTTACGCATTTAATAAAAATGCTTATTTCGGCCGAAAACCTAACATGTTTACACCCACATAAAGGTTTTACGACTTTTTTTACGAATGTTTTGTTTTATTTTTTATGATTTGTGACCTATAAACAAAGGATATTGTCGGCTGCCGTTAATAACGACGTGTCAAGCCACTAACGAGCTTATCAATCATCTAGGCGTGTTTTCACACATATTGTTTGTAGGTATTTTAATATCTATAATATATGATTTATTATTGTAAAGGTATGTTAAGGTTAAAATGACACTTTGATAGTTTTATAGTAAATCTATATATATAAAAGGACTTGTGCTGACTGACTGAGGTAAGACGCACGCAGAGCCGTAACCGCTGATGGTAGAAACGTGAAATTTGGACAGATGTTTATTTTCATATTCTGGACATCCACTAAGAAGGGAATTTGAAAAATTTTAACCCTAAAGGGATGAAATTGGGGTTGAAAGTTTGTATGGAAAATTTTTTTAATACATACCGATTTTTATAAAATTTGAAATTCAGACTCTTAAAAATACTTCATTGAACACGTGTTTCATGGTTTTTAAGAATTCACCCCCTAAGGATTCAAATAAGGGGTTGAAAGTTTATATGGAAAAATCTTTAAATTGCCACCGATGTTTATAAAAAAATAAATTCAGACTGTTAAACATATTTTATTGAACACGTGTTTCGTGGTTTTTTTAGAATTCACTCCTAATAAGCGGGCGAAGCCGCGCGCGCCCTCTAGTCATTTTATATATTGTATCGTGCTATTAGGGTTCTATATCTCAGAAAGAAAAAACGGAACCCATATAGGATCACTTTGTTGCTCGTCTGTCCGTCTGTCAAGTCTCGGGTGGAGGTGTCAGTGAAATTTGTAACGAATCTTCAAGTCTGTAGAAGCAAGCAAACTTCGAAGTCAACGCAAATAAAAGATAAAATAAAAAAACCAGCTTCACGCTATACCCCGCACACAGCAGGGTAGGCAGAGGGAACCTAGTGTAAGACACTCCGTTCCCCACCTTCTGCCGAATTCTGGAGGCATTGCGTGTTAAGTGGCAGAACTCAACGCCGCGCTTTTCCTCGTCACCAGAGCGAAGAAATGGAAATATAAATTTAAGTAAATATTTCATCTCCTCGAGTGGGGATCGAACCAACAACCAGTCGGTTTTACAGTCACACTTTGTGCCGCTGCGCCACGACTGGTCGCAAATAAAAGCTATAAGCATTTATTAGTTTGTATAAAATACGCCGTGTAACAAATACCTATAGGGTATTAGGGTTCTCACAATACAAATAAAAGAAAAAATCCAAAAAGTGAAAATTTATATATTTCATAGAAAAAGTCATTGCAAACTTATATTTAAAGTTTATTTTTAACAAAATAAGTGCATACACACGCAAACTGAAGTTAGTCAACTTTTATAAGTTGCACTTCTTATTGACCTAATATCCTGAAATAAATACGGAACCCTCAGCACGCGAGACCGACTCACAATTACCCAGTTTATTATATGTGTCGAACAAAATGAAAGTTTTATTAGTAGTTTCGCAGTAAATCATTAAATTTTATTTTATGAAAGTTATGAACAAGTCAACTAAATTATTTTCTCCTTTTGAAATACTTTTCTCAGAACACTATTGTAAGCGGATAGTGTGGTTGGTAGGTTTTAATATTTAACTGTGTATTGTAATTGTTACTAAAAAATGCAAACATCGTATATAAAAATAACATTTTATGTTATCCTCTCTTTTATATGTTTTATGTCTTCTTTATTTAGTGACGACTAAATATATCTTCGTCGACAGTAATAAAGAAAAGACATAAACAAACTAGGAACGAAAATAGCATTCGTTTTAAAAAGATAGCCAAGGTCATTTGTTTTATCGCAATAAATTTTGAAATAACATACTTTACCCCAGAAAATACGGTGCAGTAATCAAACGCGGCGAAAGATACATACAAATGTTAATATAATTTTTAATTAAAAAGTAATTAACAAAAAAACTACTGTAAATTAAAATTTCAACTGAAAATTAAAAATGGGATTTTTTTTTAAATTAGTGAAATTATATTAATTTTATTTTGAAAATACAATAGTTATAGGTTTTTCTCCTCTCCTTCTCCTTTTTTGGCAGCTCTTCGCAGTAGAAGTGCCGTTTGACTGAATCAGTGGTAGTATACATAATGTTCATTTGCCGATTAAATATTATTTTTTTTAAAGTAGTTTTTTTTAGCTTTATGCTGTATTCCATACATAGCGGCGTAGGTAGAGGGAATCTCAGAAATCTAATGTTAAGACTTCGCTCCTCATAGAGACACTCTGTCTACCACTTTCCGCCGAAGTTTTGAGACATTGTGTGGTGAGTGGCGAAAATCATCGCCACGCTTTGCCTCGTTACTCGAGGGAATCCAACTCACAACCGTCTCGCTTACAGTGTCGTGTTTGTAACACGTCAGCCCTGTGCCACGTCCGCCTTAATTTAAAATTGATGTCGATCTAAATTCTTACTATTTTACTTTACGAGAACATTCTAATTTAGAATAGAGTAAAATATTCTTTTGTAAGGGTGTTGCAAGAATTGAAAATTGCAGCGCTGTAAATTGTTTGCATCCACCACAGAGTAATATAAATTTAGAAACTAATGAAAGCAGAAATCAGCACAATTCACTGGCGTCAAGGGGATAAAATGTTTTATACATATTTATTATTTTTCTTAGAAATTTCTCTCTATTTCATGTTTACCTACCTAGTATATTGTCGCTTTTAAAATAATATTATATTCCTTGAATAGAGACAAAAGACAGTATACTCTAACATAATAATCTAACATGTCCTGTTATTTTTTTTAGTTAAAATACAAAAAAAATAACAAAATATTAGATTTTCTAATTTTGAAATTTTAATGAAGAAATAATATTATGTAAGTTCCAGAAGAGTAAAATAAACAAAGTACACAAAAGATCATGTGAAGTAAACGATGCGCTAGTGTAAAATAGTTCAAGCGTCACTAAAATTGGGATAAATTTATATCCTAAGAGTCATCCGTTGCTAATGGAAATGAAATTAGGCCATATCACACCCACATTGACCTATCAACTAACTTCACATGATACTGTTCTATGTAAGTATGTATCTACTAAAGAAAATTATATTGCGGCGTCATATTAAACACAAGCAAAAAATATAGTAATTAACAGTACATATACATAGTAGAACACATTTATTAGTAGACTAAATAAGCTTAAAAAATAGATAATTTTTTTACTGGATTTGTTGAGATTCTATGTTTCTACAAACTTCAAGAAGCCTCATTACTCATTTATAAAGGTTTGCCCAGTTTCTAGGTTTCTGCACGTGGCCTCACAATTTTCGTTATTTACTTCGTCGGTATTGAATAAGAAATAACATTTTCTATTGGTTTTTTATTTATGAAAAATAATATAAATTTCCTAGAGATATGGACCATATTAACAGAATGCTTATAATTTAAGAATGTTAATTAATGCAGAGATTTATAAATATGGCCAGGAAAAAGACAAATATTAAGATTTTTAATAAATGTTTCCACAAAACATAAATTATCTGTAATGGTTTTTTTGGTTAGAATTGTAATTTATTGGTTGATCTGAAATTCCAATTGATGACCATGAGCGTCGATTGTACATCGTAAAAATAGAATATATCTGAAACGTTTGTTTTTGAACATCATCATATTACATATTTCATTATGTACTATAATTGCGTTAATCTTTTTTTATTAAAAAAAAAATTAGCTTCACGCTGTATCCCGCACACAGCAGGGTAGGCAGAGGGAACCTAGTGTTAAGACACTCCGTTCCCCACTTTCTGCCGAATTCTGGAGGCATTGCGTGTTGAGTGGCAGAACTCAACGCCGCGCTTAACCTCGACACCAGAGCGAAGAAATGGAAATATAAATTTAAGTAAATATTTCATCTCCTCGAGTGGGGATAGAACCCACAACCAGTCGGTTTTACAGTCACACCTCGTGCCGCTGCGCCACGACTGGCATTTTTTTATTAGATATCAAATATTTTCTTGAGTTGTCGAATCAGAAGTAGATCAGAATATAAAAAAAACCGCCTTAGTTGCTGACTATTCAGATCCAAATGATGTAATTATGTAGTGTATACAACGAGGGGTAGCAAGTAATTCGCAAAGTGTTGTTTACCAACAGTAGACTGTAAATTAGCTTACTTTGATAAATTAGAAATGGAAATGTTTGGTTGGCATGAATTTTTGTTATTTCAAATTAAAAGCAATTAGCATTATGAGAATGGTTTGTGCAGTATTTGTTTTGTAAAAACAGACGGACTAAATTAATGATGATGAATGTACGGATGCTTCTGTCAACCATCACTGGCTTTGTTGAAGGACGCAATTTTTTTTTCAGCTTCACGCTGTGTGCGGGATACAGAGTGAAGTAGAAAAGTATGTAGCATGGTAATCTTAGGCAGCCTAGTGTTAAGACTCTCTAATCTCAATTTTCCGACGAATTCTAATTTCTTTACTTGCGAATTGAGTGGTGAAACCAGATACATGCTTGTGCACCACGACTGGCCTCGAACTTTTTTAAATACGTTTTTTCAAATTTTCTATGTAAAACGGAAGATTGCATTTTTAAAAAATAGTTGTTCAGCGAAATAATTATTATATATTTACATGTCAAATTCATATTTTTTTATAATTAGTCCCAAAAGTGATTTATAAAGTAATAAGCTAATACCAATAAGGTGGAGAAGTTTCCAACCGATTTCCTTATATAATATGATATTCCCCTTGGCTTAAGAAACAAGCCCACATTAGGTATTTGTTATTCTCTCAATGACCCAAATCAATTAATTGGAAAATCCATCTTCATTATGTTGCTATACACAACTTCTTTTACGATTTAAATAGGTTACACAGTTCTTGACTACAAATGTAATTTATATTTTATCCTTAAATACTTAAACGATTGGATTAATAGGTAAGGCTCTAGAAAATTAGATGCTTTAGAAAGAGAGATAAATTGGATTGTAATAATAAAATAAAAACTATTTATATTTACGGAATACGTACATAAAAATTTAAGTCGAGTTCGAGTTATTTAATTTTATAATTGAAATAGTTAATATTTAGCATATAAAGTGAATATCTTTCTGTTACGAAAGTGAAATTTTGTAGTTGACCCGCAATTGGTGACGTGTATGTCTGTGAGACCGGGTGTATCTAAAAAATTGTATAACTTTTTTACCCGCTATCGATGCGTGTTGCGATTTCAAGTACCTGCCTCATTTAAACGTACGTAAAATGACGCAGGTACGTCTACGTCCAGCACTGGGAACACACGTTCCAGAGTTTTGGCACCAACCTGGTCCGTGAGACCGGCGTCACCAATTACGTAAGAAAATTCATCAAAGTTGAGTTTGTGTTTTCTTTTTAAAATTTGTGAAATTATCAAAAATACGAACTCTTTTTACTGTTATTTATTTTACTATATCATTATAGAGTCAATTATAATAAATCAGCTCTTTGTATAATTTTGTTGATATTTTATGAAATATGTAATAAATTCATATCTAAATCAATATGATCTAGAATGTCTTACACTGATGGCGTCGGCTCGAAGAGCTTTCATGAGATGCTTCCATTTCCTATTTTTCGTCCGAATTCAAGACAGTGTGTCTTGAGTAGTGAACTTTAAATTGTCGCGCGTTGTCGAGGCGGAGAAGTTACCATATTTATTTATTATATATATACATATATTTTAGACAATAGCATTATATTTCTTTTATTTCTGGAAATATGATTACAGGTTATGTAATACACATTACGGCCCCTTATAATCTAATATAGAACTCCCAGGAAGGACCGTACGAGGTACGCGCGTAGAATATTTTATTTACATGTAAGATAAACTTCTATTTTATATATTACTGGCGGCCCACTCGCAGCTTTAGCCGCATACCACCTACAATTCTTTTAATATGCAGAATTTGCCAATATAAATTATATACTCAAATATTATTTATACATTCAATAATTTTAAGAAAGAGCAAGCACTACATGGCTGTTTACTAGGACGAAAACGTCGGTAAGAGCGTTCCCCGCAGGACTCGTACCTATGCTTGCGGCTGTAAACGAAGCGTTGAATTATTTTATATTTATATTTTCTCAAAAAGTATACGTTGAAATTACATGCTATAAAAGTCAAAGCATATTTTCATAAAATTTCCTTATAGGAGATAGCAGCAGGGTAGGCAGAGGGAACCTAGTGTTAAGACACTCTGTTCCCCCCCTTTTTATTGAATTTTTCGAGGCATTGCGTGTTGAGTGGCGGAACTCAACGCCGGGCCTTGCTGTAAAATATTAATAAATAATAATTCGTAACCTCGAGTGGGGATCGAATTCACAACCATCACCTTCACGTTACATTCACAGTATTGCCCCTGCGCCACGACGGCCTCAAAATATTTAAAGATAGCTAAAGCCTGTTTATTATTTTGTGAACTTCTGTACTTAAGATATTGTAGCTACACTAGATTCCTTGTGGCACTCTATATTATTAGAAACCAAAGGAAAACGTTTTGGGGCTTGTAAAAGTAAAATCTATTTATTTAGTGAAAAGAAATTAAAATTGATACATCAAATTACCAACTAGTCGTCTAATGGATTAGTCGCGTAATATTTTGAATGGGCATCTATACTTATATTTAAAAAGTAAAAGCTTGTTATTCTAATCATACTAATGTACATTTTTAACGAATTTTACTTAAATAAATAAAAATCAGCTTCACAGCTATCCCGCACACAGCGAGTAGGCAGAGTGAAACTAATGTTAAGACACTCTGTTCCCACTTTCTGTCGAACGCCGAAGGCATTACGTGTATAGTAGCGGAACTCAACGCCGGGCTTTGCCTCAACACCAGAGCAAAAAAATGAAAATATACATTTTAAAATAAATATGTCATTTTATCGAGTGGGGATTGAACCTTCAACCGTCACATTACAACCACACTCGTGCCCCTCGAATTTTAATTAGTATCAGAACTTTATTTAGTAAGTACCAATCAAAATAAGAACAAAAAGGGCCCCGATAAAGCTTTTCCGAAGAAATCGTAAAACAATGATGAGTCTAATTCGAAATTGGATTTAAAAGGTGTTTTAAGAATTTCTTCTAAGTTTGAAATTGTTTAGAAATTGAGGCTTAGGTAGGCTCTTCAGATTTAAATAAGCTCAACTTAAGAATTTTTGTTGACTAAAACGATTCACGGATATTCTTTAACTTTTTTCTGCTTTGGTCTTTTTTATAATTACTTACTTAACTTCACGCTTTATCCCTAGCGGGGTAGTCAGAGAGGCGCCAAACGCTACGGTCTCTACATACCTCTTTCGCCTCGTCCACTGTCATCAGCCTCTTCATACATGCCCTCCGGGGGGTCCTCATGCTTTTTACGTGACCTTCCTCCAGTATCTTTGATACTATGTTTTCGAAAGTCCCGAGGTCTCCCCCTATCTCTCTTACCACTCACTTTTCCATAGTAAATCTTTTTTGCCATTCTTCCATCACTCATTCGTTCGACGTGCCCAAACTAGCTGAGCACGTTCTTGTTTATTCTCACCGTGACATCCTCGCTAGTATCTGCAATTTTGTCTACCTCTTCATTGCGGATTCGATCAGCTAATCTGACTCCGCATATCCTACGAAGAGATCGCATCTCCACAGCATTCATCTTTCTTTCATTCTTCTTCTGTAATACCCGTATATACTCGCTGCCGTATAACAGCATCGATATCAACACTGCATTGTGTACGGCCAAACGCACGGCTGTGCTGACGTTTCGCCGTCTCATCAATGCAGCTAAGGCTCCGTAAACCCTGTTACCGGCAGCAATACGTCTTACTGCATGTATTTTTTTATTCGTTTCCAAATCATCGTAATATGCTGTAAAAGAAAATTTTATGATCTATATAAAGCGCACAATATATCAAACCTATTTAATTAGTGTTTATAAATGAATTCGAAATATCCCTTATTGTTTTTCAAATTATAAAAAATAAAAATGGCTACTGTAGGCTGTCTTAAAAGTTAAATATATTCTGTCGCAGATTTTTATTTAGAACTTTAGACTATCCAACACAACATTTTTTTTTTTTTCAACCAGTAATTATTAGATTAGCGCGTTCAACCAAACAAATGGTATTTTTTTTGTTTTTTTTTTGCAGTTCATAATGAATAAACAAATAAATAAAAAAAAATGAATTTAGAATATATCTAAAGCAACATTCTATTTCAAAATGCCGTTTATATTTAAACTATAAATTGTATTACAGAACCAAGCACTATTGAATGGTTGTATACGAGTAAATATAAAGCCACCGGCTCAGAAAGAATTTCTGTTGAGTTATTTAACTCAACAATGGTTTTATTCAACATAAAAATTAATATTTTTTAAGATTTTTAAAGTGTTAATCCACATTTAAGAAAGAAAAATACTTATTTAGAAAACGTATAAAAATTGCCATACGTTCACGTATGGCTTAGTGGTTAGAGCGTCTAGTCGGTTTCCAGGTGGCGCGGGTTCGAGTTCCGCTACGTTCAAATTTTTATACGTGAACGTATGGCTCAGTGGTCAGAGCGCCTGGTTGGTTTCCAGGTGGCATGGGTTCGAGTCCCGCTACGTTCAATTTTTTATACGCTTTCTAAATAAGTATAAGAATTAATATTTTTGACTATCTTGCATTAAATGGCGTAATTGAAATATGAATAGATATTCCGAGGCATAAAAGATATATTTAATTTTTAAGGCGACGACTTGACATCCCAAGTAACTTTTTTCGTGTTCTATGGTATATCTATCACTGGTTTTATGTATGGTACTGTACTGTAGTCGAAGAAACGACATATTATAGTAACTATAAACCCGAGCTCCGAAGCTGCTGTGGCTGCAATGGTTCAATCGCAATCACTGTAATGGTAGAACCTCTGCGTTTCATAAGTTAAAATACTCAGAAAATAGTTAAAATAAACTAGTCGAGCAGTACCAACCATAACTTTCGTTATTTGCTAACTGAGTGGATTCTATTTCATGAATATTTTATGTTCTATTAATGTTCAACTTCATTACTAAAATTTAATAGTAAAGGTTTTGCAATAAAAAATGTCTTATATTGTAAAATAAAAGTTTTTGTTTGATCAATCCGTCTAAGCCATAAAACGTGCCAATGCTCGGACGGAGCTCGGATTAAGTGATATCGATCATAGGTGCAACTATGTATTTTCAAAGTGGTTCTCAACGAGGTATTACACATTTAAAATTTAAATTTAACTGAAGTTGACCAGCAAAATCTTGTCGCATTAAAAAAATCGGTTAAGAGCGAGTCAAATTCGCCCAACGAGTCTTCCGTACCAATTTCAGGATTGTTATAAAAGTCGACAAACTTAGGTTTGCGGGCATATGCATCAATCTTGTATGAAATTAACTACAAATATAAGTTTGTAATAATTATTTCTATGAAATACCCATAAATTTATAACTTTTCCGACCTTTTTCTTTATTTGTACTTGTCGCTTTGTGCTCATTTCATACCTATAGGTATACGGGATGTACCCTATATAGGTTCTGATTACGCGGCGAATTTCATACAAAATACAGTAAAATCGATGCATAAGTGCTCGTATCTTTAGATTGCGTTAACCTAAATATTTGACATTAATTTCCACCTATCTTCAGATAAATGGTCTTGACAAACGGATAGACAAAGCGATCCTATAAGGGTATTTTTTGATTTACTGAATTCTAATAAAAAAATAAAATATAAAATTATAAACATTCCTGCTTATAACAAATTTACAAAGTATCACTAGAACAAACTTCGTTAATTTTGTACGTTTCGAGAGTGAGTTAACAAAGTAAATTAAAAGTGACTAAAGCAGTATTGTCCTTACAAAATTCTTAAAGAAAAGTTTTTGATAAGAAGAGTACGGCCTTGTGTTTGTAGCACATACATATTACATATCTTTATATGTATATAAAAAATCCTGATAAAATTTGAATTCACTAATAGACAAGAATAAAGAGCAATAAGAATTTTCTAAAAAAAACTACAGACATGAAAAAATAAAATTTTATGTTTGTCAGCTCACGCAAATGGAGTTGCGGGCAACAACTATCATAGTTGTAATATATGAAAAAATCTAATCAAATCAACTGTATCCCGCACACGGAAGGGGAGGCAGCGGGAACCTAATGTTAAGACACTCCGCTCCCCACTTTCCGCCGAATTCTGAAGGCATTGCGTGTTGGAGAGAGAGAAGAGATGGAAGTGTAAATTTACTCGATTTTACAGTCACACTGTGCCTCTGCGCTACGATCGGCTTCAATCAAAGTTTATAAAGAATAATAATTTTAATATTCACTTAAAAAAAATAACTATTCTTACTTAATAATCACAACGGTGATATTTGTACTTATATAAATTACAGAAAGATGTAAGTAATACTTACTTTAATAATTATATAAATTAACTTCTGTTTCATTAAGTACTTATTTTCGTAGCATTACTACACTTTGTGAATTTTCTTAATGATTCCATCTGCGCTTATTAATTATTAGCACGCCGCTTCGCCTTTTACATTTATAATAGAAATAAAGTTTAGGGCTGGATCGTTCAACCATAATAAATTATTGGAAGCGTTCTTTCGAAATTAGTTTACAGAGATTTTTCTAAATCTTACGTTCATAAGATTCACGCTGCATCTGGAGGATGCATAGCGTGGTAGTCATCAGAGCTAGGAATTAAAAATATTTAATATTTCATTTCCTCGAGTGGAAATCGAACCCACAACCAGTCGCGTTTACTCTATTATTACTACCATTATGTTGAGGCCAGTCGTGGCGCAGAGGCACAAAGTGTGATTGTAAAACTAACTGGTTGTGGGTTCGATCTCCACTCGAGGAGATGAAATATTTACTTAAATTTATATTTACATTTCTTCGCTTTGGTGTGTAGGCAAAGCGCGGCGTGTAGTTCTGCCATTCAACAGGCAATGCCTCTACAATTCGGCAGAAAGTGGGCAACGGAGTGTCTTAACACTAGGTTCCCTCTGCCTACAATACTGTGTGTAGAATACAGCGTGAAGCTTGAGATTTGATTTGATTTTATGTTCAGTCAATTATCAATTAACTGTATGAATAATAAAAAAAAAACAGATATAATATGATGGAAATAACAAAAAGTGTATATCCATTACTTATTAATAAAATTGACACTATTAAATATATATAAAAAAATTAATATATACCTAAAGTTGTTTATTACAGATTAATTTATCATGTTCTGAAGTAAAGACAGCTAGGGTGAAATTTACGAGGTTGAAGTAGACATGAAGCGTTTTATTTTGTGTTAGCATTTAGTTTGGTATGTATTGTGAAGAGGGCGCCAAAATTGGCAATTGCGGTTACTTAAAAGGGTCACAGATGACGTTAGTTGTTTTTAATTTTAATTATTAGAATTGAGAAATAAAATTTATTATGGAAATTATCTATGAAGAAATATAAAATGGATCTATACATTACAAAGTGGTTTGAACAGGACCAAAATAAAAAGTGTTGAGACACTCCGTTTTCCATTTTCCGCCGTATTCTGAAGGCATTGCATGTTATAATTTTAATAAACATTGGAATATTCATATGTATCTTTATATGTATATAGTTTAAATTATTAGTAATCGAATAAATACGACGAAAATAAATAAACATAAATAATGTACGAGCATACGTTTGGTTTTGGTGGTATCCTAAGGAACTATCAGATACTATTTCATACAAAGGTAATTCCTAGCTGGAGGTTCTGAATAAAATAGAAATCGTTTTATTTATGTTTCTTTTTGGTTTCAAGCTTTATTTCGATACTAGCAACCCGTTCACGGCTACGCTTGCTTGAATAACGCTATTATTTATTTACTAATCTGAATTACTTTCTGGTTCTATTAACATTATCATTTTAAAGACAATATCTATACATTATTACAGCTATTTAGCCGAACAAAAGATTTTAATAAAACAACACTACATATTAAAGGCAATTTGCACAAAATATAATACCAAAAATGCATTTAAATTGGTAAAGTCGTTTCTGAGATTAGCATACACAAACGCACAGACTAACAGAGAAACCAACAAGCAGATAACAATAGTTTCTATTACTATGTTCTCTGCCTACCCTGATGATGCAGCAGCAGACCGCAAGGCAGTAGGGTAGAGAATACGTAGTTTTAAGACACATGGATTTTCACTTTTTTCCCCCTGAATTCGAGAAAATTCGCGTGACGTAATTCCACGGCGCGCTTCGTCGTATCAAAGCGGCGATCGAGCCCAAGTTCATAGCACCTCACAATAGCCTGTTACATGTATATATTATTCATAATATATTTTTAGGGTTCCGTACCCAAATATAAAACTATTACTAAAATCCTTTTGTTCGTTCGTTTGTCGGCTATACAGGTGGAAGTGCCTGACACTTCCACTGACACTCCTTTTACGGGAACGGCATATAGGGTAAAATACTCAACAGTTTAGACATAGAATATTTTTTTTAATTTCACTATGTTTATCCATACCTGCATTTCGTGTGACGCAGCTACGCATAGATACCAATAACGTAATCACATACTACTAAAGGTTAAACAACTTTGAACTTTGCCGCCAGTACCTCCGACTCGATTTCGGAATGAGGCGTATGCAGCGGTTTCCATTTGATATGTTTATGTGTGCGTGTGTCGTTCTTGGCAAATGGCGTTTTATATTACAACAATAATTTTATATTTATTTTGTTTAAAAAAATACTTTTTCATTTTTGGGAAAAAAAATGTATTAAGCTGTAATTTACAGAGTAGTTAAAGCTGTGATTTCATTTAAAGTGGTACTGACACTTCCACCCTGTTTTGCTGACACTTCCACCCTGTTTATCACTGGGCTATATCTCATGAACCATAATAGTCATACAATTAAAAGTTTCATAGATTATGTATTTCTGTTGCTGCTCTAACAACAAATATTAAAAAATAAAATAAAATAGATATTTGACATTTTAAAAATTTGTAAACGCCTCCGTTTACAACAAACGTGATTTTATACTAATTTTAGTAGATAATGTTAATATATCAACTTCATTTAAAATAATACAAATATTGCTATTTGAAATTGTTTAGAATGTTAAGTTCAGCTTAAAATGTTATAAAAGAAATAAATAATCAAAACTACTTTCCCACAATCCGCTTTCAAGACATTTATATAAAACTTATTTTTATTTGCCTAGTTTCCGTCTTAAGATATTGTACAACTTTATATAGAAGCTTTTCTAACAACCTCACGTTTCTATTATATAGAATTTAATTGACATTTAGAATTGTAAAGAAAATTAAAAACTATGAATATAGTCGTATAAAATTGCTTGCTCTCTTAAATCTGATAAACTGAGTGTCGGGTAAAGTTATGAAGAGAATTAATATATTTTATCGTTTGTTCGAAAGCTATGAAAATATAAAGAGCAATTTTGAATTTTAATCATCAACCCTATTCAATTTTAAAAATTATTTATCAGAGAGGCGATTGCAAAGGAGGGTTTGTTAATTTTTATTTTATGTTGTTTTATAATTAAGTTTTATAAGTCAGTTGCTTTTTTATATTTTTTTTTAATATAGCTTCTGATAAATTAGGTTGATACTAAATTTTTTTGCATAATTTCATCTTTGTTGTGGATAATATTACATATACTTATACCTATACGTCAAATGCTTATTATTGTTAATACTTGTATTGTTTTTGTTTTTCTCATTATATATATTTGTATTATAAATTTATTTATTGTTTTTGACCAATTTAATTCTAAGTTTTTTTATCAGCTTCACGCTGTAATCCGCATACGGCAGGGTAGGCAGAGGGAACCTAGCGTTAAAACCTAGGGAACCTAGTTACGACACTCCGTTCCCCACATTCTGCCGATTTCTGGAGGCATTGCGTGTTGAGTGGTAGAACTCAACACCAGAGGGACACCAGAGCGAAGAAATGAAAATATAAATTTAAGTAAATATTTTATTTCCTCGAGTGGGGATCGAACCCAGTCCCAACCAGTCGGTTTTACAGTCACACTTCGTGCCGCTGCGCCACGACTGGCCTCATATAGTTCTAAGTTACTTTAATAATTTATATTAAAAAAAGGCTTCTCTATTAGAGCATAACATGTAACTTCCTTTCCTTTTCCATCACTTTTTACTTGAATTCGAGTCATTGTGTGTCAAATGCTGGAATTCTGAGTGGAAAAATGCAGATATTTCATCCGAAAAGGATAGATCCCACGACCATCGGCTTCGGTCAAATGCTGTTTTACTGCGCTACGACGACCATAAAACAGAATGACTTTAATATAATACCTAGAAAATTAAATGAGGTGATGTTTTCACGTTTGACGTTGATTAATTAGAGAAGGTTAATTGCTTTATGTCGTCAATGTGCGGTGTTTCATATTGCGGTTAATATATTATCTATACGAAGAAATTTCTATTTTTTCTTTTGTTGAGTTATATTTTTAACTTTGTACATAATAATGTGGAATTAAATGTTTAGCTGTACTGTGAAAATTTACTTTATATTATAAAAACTCTTTTCTACTATATTTGAATCCCTTACTTTTGAGCTACAATATTACTATTGGTCAGATGCAGACAGTGCTATTTAGATATTTAATTTTTCTAAAATATTCTCATTATTTTAAACGTCTTTCGAGCTATTGATATTGTTGAATAAGGTTTATGTATTTTTTTTCTAGCTTCACGCTGTATCGCGCACACAGCAAGGTAGGCAGAGGGAACCTAGTGTTAAGACACTCCGTTGCCCACTTTCCGACGAATTTGGGAGGTATTGCGTGTTGAGTGGCAGAACTCAACGCCGCTCTTTGCCTCGACACCAGAGCGAAGAAATGGAAATATAAATTTAAAGATATATTTCATTTCCTGGAGTGGGGATCGAACCCACAACCGTCGCGTTACAGTCACACCCTTGTGCCCCTGTGCTACGACGGCCTCAATTAATGTATATACAATTTTGATTTTATTTTCACAAAATTTACTCGTGGTTATATCCAGCGACTGACAAAGTGAGCAATTGTTGTTATAGACGCACAGGAATGCCTGCTTACGTCTACTCCATTTCCAGAACGTAAATATTTATGCTTTTAACAATTTTGTTTGTTTTATTCGCTTTAAATTATATTAGCTTCTCAAAAAGCAATTAGTATTACAAAATCTCAATAGCAATGTAGAGGTTTACGAAAAGCTTTGTTTAAAATTAATAATTTTTAGAAAGATATTTCATTATTTTGCTTTAATTTATTTTGTGTAAATAATTTGTTTGTTATTAAAAGGGTAGGCAGATGGAAACTGGGAACCTAGTGTTAAGACGCTCCATTCTCCATTAATACACTTTTGTTCTCCGCTTTCTGCCGAATTATTGATTCATTGCGTGCTAAATGGCGGTACCCAACGCCGCGCTTTGCCTCGTTACTAGATCGAGGAACTGAAAATAATAATATTTCGTTCCCCCGAATGGGTATCGAACTTAAAAGCGTTATATTTACAGTTACACGCTTGTACACTGTGAAGGCCTTAATGCTTTCCTTGTTATATTTATTATTTTTAATTGGTGACTCGTACCAAATACTGTAAGAGTAAAAGTAAAGTTAAAAGTTACCACTTGTTAACAGGCGTTCTACATAAAAAAAGAGTCTTGAAACTTTATAACAATAATATGACTTTTATACAAAATATTATAAGTGGCCATAACACAAAATATTTTGTAGGTATAATAGTTATTAAAGTTACAGAAAACAAGTTTATATTTACATGGAGGTCGTCGTGGCGCGGAGACACAAGCGTGTGACTGTAATGTGACGGGTGTAGGTTCCACTCTCAATCGGAGAAATGAAATATTATTTATGAATATTTTCATTTTTCCTTTTTGGTAACACGGTAAAGCGTGGTGTTGTGTTCCGTTACTGAACACGTAATGCCTCCGTAAAATCCTCAGAAAGTGGGCAACGGAATATCTACACTCCTCAGATACCCTCTACCTACCCTGTTATATGCAGGATACAGCGTGAAATTGAAAAAAATGTACATACATCTTAGAAATAAAATAATATGTTTTGAATATAACTTGGAAAACAAAATAAAGAAATAAAAAGTAAAAATTGTGCAAAATTTACAATTTTAAATGAGTGTTAAGAGAGAACTTGAGACATGATAAGAAGCTTTGTAATTTAAATCCTCAAGCAAGTCGGGCTTCCATTGAACATTGAAAACACGAATGTATTTTTTAGTACACGAATATATTCATTGAATAAAATCAGCTTCACGCTGTTTCCCTCACACAACAGGGTAGGCAGAGGGAACTTAGTTTCCCACTTTCCACCGAATTCTGGAAGGGGTTGGCGGAACTCAACGCCGCGCTTAGCCTCGACATCAGAGCAAAGAAATGAAAATACAAGTTAAAATAAATATTTCATTTCCTCGAGTGGGGATCGAACCCGAAAACCGATTTTACAGTCGCATTTCGTGCTCCTCCTACATTGACATTATAAACAAATATTCAACGTAACAAGCTGTTGCCAAGCCGTAGCCGTTGTTGGACGACGTTTGGCTGTGAACGTAAACGGTTATGGGTTCAATATCCACTCGTCAAAATAAGTTATTTTTATTTTTTCACTATGGTAACAAAAAGAAAAAGCGTGGCGTTGGGTTCCTCTGTTTGACACACAATGTCTCCAATATTGGGCGAAAAGGGAATGCGGAGTGTGATGCTATTTACAAATTAGTGCGTAGCTGCTTTTTTAAAGGAATAATATTCCTTATTATCATTATTTTTATCGAATTAATGATATATCATTGTATTATATATTTTCTTATAAATAAATATTATCTTTTATAAAGTATATAATCCTATAATAATAAAAAAAATATGGTAATATTTTGAATTAATAAAAAACCTTAAACTTTAAAATATTGAAAAATATCCATGTAGTTTTCTTATTAAAACACAAAACATTCTCTTATACATGTAAAGACAATGGCTCCATATATTTTACAAAGCAGTACGAAATAGCTTCCAGGCTTATATTACGAAATATCTTACCTTACCTTCCCTTAGTATTATTTTAAATGGTTTTTAAAGTTACGCAAAACGAAGTACGATATTAATTTAATAGATACCAATTAAATATTAAGATTTTAGATCGAATCAAGCTGTCTTACAAATTAAAGAGTATTACTATATACTGCTTTATACAAGTACTTTGTTGTAAGAGAAAATCTTACTATTATTTTTTACTATGACTGTTTTATTCACGATTTTAAAATGTTGATTGATTTTTTTTCACCTTCACGCTGTGTTCCGTATATTAGTAGCAGAGTAGCAGAAGAGACCTGGTAATAATTTTTTTTGGTGGAACTTAACGCCGCGCTTTTTTGCCATGATACTAGGGCGAAAAAATAAAATAATTACTAAATAATAATTCATTCCTCCGAGTGGGAATCGAACCCATCGAGTTACAGTCACATGTTTGTGCCCTTGCACCATGTCGGCCTCATTTCTATAATTGATTACAAATATCTACAGAATGTGTGTTGTTGTTTATTTGTGCATAAATTCGCTTACTCTTTACAAAGCACTTGATAAAAAATTTTTTGAATCTCGACCCTCCATTTGCTTGAAAACAAAAGTTTTGTAATATTTCATTTATGTTAGAATTTAACATTTTAATGATAGCTGGCATAAGTTAATTAATCACAACTCATAAGTCATTTGCTCAAAATGGATGTACAACATCTGCTGTTCACTATAATTGATATATTAAATAACATATAAGATATGGTTAGTACATATATATATATATATATTAAAATCTCAGTAAGTATATGACAGATAAAAATATATTTTATATAAACTACGAATTTTTGGTTTTGCCTTTTATTTACACTACTCGTTTATTTCGTATGTACTTCAAGGGACTAATTTTGAGAGATTTAATTTTAAGGAAACCTACTCTTTAAGCACTCCGTCCCCATTAAGACAGTTCGGTGCCCCTCATTCTGCGGTTTTTAAAAGGCATTGCGTATTTAGTAACATAAATCAACGCCTCGTTTTTACCTCGTTACTAGAGCAAAATGAAACTGTTAAATATTTTATTCCCTCAAGTGAACATCGAACCCACAGCCGCCGCCTTACAGTTGCATACATGAGCCACTGCGCCACGACGGCGTAATGTTATTTATTTAAATTTAACTTGATTCAAATACACTAAAATACTAACTAAACTACACGATAATAACAAAAAAAACACGACAATTTCGCTGATCAATATGAATGAATTGTAAAACAAAATGTTTGATAAAAAGTTAACATCACTGTCTATTACAATATGTAATATTGTCTCCAGACCTGTAAATGGTATATACCATAACTATTGTATGGGCATGCACGGGGTTATACCTACTGGTACCATATTATTATTAAATGTTAAGCTATTTAAATAAACATTGAGGCCAATCGTGGCGCATGGTCACGAGGATGTGACTATAAACGCTACAGGTTGGGTGTTCGATTTCCACTCGGGGAAATGAATAATTAATTATTAATATGCACTGAGCTCCGCACTTAACACGCAATACCTTGAAAAAATCGATTCCTAATTAAAGATAATAATTATTAATTATTTTAAGTGCAGGTAGCAATTAACACATACATGAGGCCAGTGGTGGCGCAGGGGCACAAAGTGTGACTGTAAAATCGACTGGTTGTGGGTTCGATCCCCGCTCGGGGAAATAAAATATTTATTCACATTTATAATTTCATTTGTTCTCTCTGGTGTCGAGGCAAAGCACAGCGTTGAGTTCCGCCACTCAAAGTGGGGAACGGAGTGTCGTAACACTAGGTTCCCTCTGCCTAACCTGTGGTGCGGGATACAGCGTGAACCTGATTTAATTAGATTTTTTTAACAAGTTAAGTTAATTAGATAATTAATTAATTAGTCCCCATCTTGGAGACTTGTGCAGGATATTTACATATATTGACGGACGGTGAATATTAAGTAGAGCGGTATTAATACTTATTTAGAAAACGTATAAAAATTTGAACGTAACGGGACTTTTTATTTAATAATCATCTTTACGCTGTATCCTTCAAACAGCAGGGAAGGCAGAGGGAACTTAAGATAATTAAGTAAAATGTTAAGTTAGTGTAGTAGGGAGAGGTGGCATGAAAGAGCCAGTTTACTAAACGAAGCAAAAAAATATACTTTTAATTAAAGAAATTAAGTTTTTTTTTTCTCAAATTATTATTCATTTATTAAACTAGATAATTTCATACGAAATAAGCTTTCAATACAATAAAAAAGCAATAAAATATTCATTTTAAAAAACGTGTCATTTGGCTCTTTCATAACATTTCGGTATTGAAAGAGCCACCAAAAGTTATGAAAGAGCCAGTCTTATATTATGAGATGTAATAGTGAAAATTATGCTAAATAATAACAATGCACTATTAAATAAAAACAATTTAATAATCCTTATTAAAAAGTAAAGTTTTTTTTAAATTATATTAATCATTTCAAGTAAATAATTCTAACAATCGCATATTATTTAAACCAATCATATTATATTATTTTATTTATATTCTTTTTTTTTATATTTTAGAGGCGGATAGTTCTTTTATTAATAAAAATCACGAAAATTAAACTAAATAATAAATTAATAATATCTTCTCAAAAAAAAAACATACTTAAATTATGAGATCTTTTTTAAAAAATATATTGCTCCATGCAATCATCACTATTTTTATTTGTATTGGACTTTGTTTTGCTTCAATCTACCTTTTTTTTACTTCAGCCAATATGATAGAATCAGACGAATTCGGGTCTGAATTTTCTTAGTTTATTTTCGAGTTTTTTGGGATCAGTCTTCTCCATAATGAAATATCAGTAGCAAATTATTTAATAATGTTTATTAAGAATGTATATTTATTATAATTATAATTGATTTAAAAAAATCTAATTCAGGGTCATGAAAGAGCCGGTTATGAAAGAGCCATCTTTTTCAAGGCCCATCCACCCGGCTCTTTTATAACTTATTCTTTAAAAAAATATAACCTTCAAAATCACAACGATATCAAAACTTTTGAAATTCAGTTTCAGTTTTAATCCAGTTACAAGGCCAAATATATACATAAACTCGATCCACAATCCAAGTACATATATTTGTTTACAATGAAATACTAAAAAACAACTCAAATGATGTAAAAAAGTTACTTTTGAGTGCCAAAAACTTCAACTCGACATATCGGCGTCCGTTGGTTCCGAAGATGTGTAAATTTTTTGTGGGTGATGGGAAATCTGTGTTGCCATTTAAAAATAAAATATTCTATCGAGCCCGTTCCTAAACTGCTATAATATTGCAGGTGGCTCTTTCAAAACCTGGCTCTTTCATGCCACTTCTCCCATACTCGGTGCCCCACTTTCCGCCGAATTTTTGAGGCGTGTTGATCATTCTCAACGCCGCGCTTTGCCTTGATAAGAAATCAAAATATAAATTAAAATAAATATTTCATTTCCTCGAATGGAGATCGAACCCACAACCAGTCGCGTTTACAGTCACACTTTGTGCCCCTGCGCCCTGACTGGATTTTATTTTTCATTTATTTTATTCCATATTTCACTTCACTTTTATTCACTTTAAGTGGAGGTTGTAGGAGTTCTAATTCTCTTAATTAGAACTGCGTTAACTGCAAATAGGTTGAGAAATTTAAATATTGTGAGACAGTGGGAAATAAAGTGTCGAAGACTAGCGTCTCTCTGCCTTTAAGCAAAAAAAAGGAAAACTTTCTATAAGTTTCTGACATGAATAACTGATAAATATTAGAGATTCGCTTATTATGTAATTTTGTTTTGACGTACATAATACAAACATATTCAGAACAAGATTGCAAAGTAAAGCTTAAAGCTGTTTGTTTTCTTACAATTCTAACAACGCTTAATCGTATTATTAATGTGTAAACAGTTTCGTGGAATAATCAAATTGTACTATGAATATATATTATATTATCAGCTTCACGCTGTATTCCGCACACAAAAGGGAAGGTAGAGGGAACCTAGTGTTAAAACACTCTGTTCCTCACATTCCACCAAATATTCGCTCGGGGATATTAATTGATTGTTTTCGCTTCCTCTCTTTACTTTCACAAAATGTGGTATTGAGTTTTTGCAGTTAACTTGTATGATACTAATAGACTACGGCATAAATTTAAACGTATATGAGTAGTAGGGATTGGTGCGTTCTGGCTCATTAAATTGATCGCCTTATCAATCAAAATTTTCCGCGGATTTTCTCGCGGGTCGCGGTTTTGATTAATTAATTGGCCGCGGATTAAGTTGATTACCCCAGATCCGCGGCTTTTTTCGCGGTTAGTAGCCGCCATAATTTCGAGTCTTTTCATAGAGTAGTAGGGATTGGTGCGTTCTGGCTCATTAAA
>JAATLQ010035986.1:13549-33954 GCA_013421005.1 Heliconius erato x Heliconius himera | reverse complement strand
AGCCTTCGGTAGCAAATTTCACACCGTCAGGCCCGGGTACCTCACGGCGCCGGGGGTTAGCCGGATCGCAAGACAAATCAATCTCATTAATTTCCATTTTCATTAAAAAGAAGAGTTGGAAGAATACACATGATGCTTTCCAAAGGCACCATGGCCACACTTTTAGGGGGTATTTAGTTCCCCAAGGCTTGAGGCAGCCAGTACAGGTTAGTTAACCGCCGCCTGTGACTCGGCGTTGCCACTCGTTTGGCACCACCCAGGGGACACGTGCAGGGTGGGTCTCAGAGAAGATGGTAGATCCTACGGACGCGAGTAGCATCGTCCCCCGTAAAATATTTAAAAAATATTATTGTAAGGTAGGGAACCTGAAAGTGGTTGAACTTTTTCATGATAACTGTTGTTAAATTTATTTTAGTAATTTCTTAATACCCATCGATTCCCACTCAAGAAACTTAAATACTTATTTACATTTTTTGTTATTATTTATTATATTTTTAATTTTTCGCTCTGGTGTCGAGTCTTCAAACTTCGGCGGAAAATGGGGAACGGAGTGCCTAACTGTCGTTTAAAAAAAGTTTGTTGAATAGGTCTATAAATATTTATTCCTTAGTCTTATTAAATTATAGTTATATTTTAAAATGAGCATTTGTTAAAATTCTGTATGGCTCTTCTCATCAGACTATGCCTTCTCACTTTTTTCTTTTGAGTATTGCCGGTGGTAGCTACCTGTACAACTAACACGGGAGCCAAAAAAAAAAATAGT
This sequence comes from Heliconius erato x Heliconius himera, assembly GCA_013421005.1. NCBI lineage: Eukaryota > Metazoa > Arthropoda > Insecta > Lepidoptera > Nymphalidae > Heliconius > Heliconius erato x Heliconius himera. The sequence goes on along the minus strand of JAATLQ010035986.1, from coordinate 33,191 downwards.
ATGCAAACACATTATATTTTCGACACTGAAACGTAGCATATAACTCCTTTATTTTATGAACGTGTTCTTACAATAACTTTTGAATGACGCAATTTCATTCAATGTTTATGAAAAAATGTAAAATCTAAAATTTTAGACCATATAATAAGTATCAAAGTGGACGATTTTTACGAATTAACAATATTGCTTGAAATCTTTGCAAAAGTAAAGTGAACTAACTGACGAAAAGTAAGGGCTAAAAAAGAAAAAAAGAGATATTTTTTAAAATATTGAAAACAACTTTAAAATTCATTTAAAATCATTTCATTCCTGCCTATTTTACCACTATTTTCGCATGTGGTAAATAAAACGTCTATTTATTATTACCAAAAATATGTATATTAAAATTGTTTGCAGTGGTACTGGTTACACGTACACAAGTACAAGTTATATAGTTATAAATAAAATAAAATGTATTTTTTTTTATTGCTAGTAAATTATACACTGTATAAGTAAGAAGTAAACTACCTTTATGTCGATTTCTTTACGTATTTATTGAAGTGTTTACATTTTTTACTAGTCAACTATAGTCAAAGGACTTGTATTTAACTTGAAAGTACTTGTAATGACCATTTTTTTTAATAATTAATTCTTTTTTAAGAATATATAATGTTGGTTTGTTGTTCAGCTGAACCGTCACCTGGTGTCGCACGAGGCGGAGGGGCGCTACGCGTGCGCGCGATGCGGGGCGCGGCTGCGCTCGCGCGCGGCGTGGCGCGCGCACCGCGACCGCCACGACGGCGTGCGCGCGCACCGCTGCCCGCGCTGCCCCGCCGCCTTCTACTCCGCCTCCGTGCTCACTAAGCACATGCGGACACATACCGGTCTACTGTTTTATTATTTTGTAATACACATACTGTATCCCACATATAGGAGAGGAAGCAGAGGGAACCTAATGTTAAAACACTCCGTTCCCCATATTTGTAATATAGTCGTATATCGTCTATTAAATAGAAAGGAGGTATATTACAGTTCCGCACTGAACAGCCTCGGAGAAATAACATCTCTTCTGTCTCACGCCGCGTTACAGTTGTATAGGTAGTTAAAAGCTCTGATTCTGTAATCAGACCGACGTGTGGTGTATTTATACAGATACTTTAACACTACAATATACCTGTAGTCAACTTGGAATATTTGAAGAGACTGCAGCGCTGCCCAGCTCTCGATCGAATCAAAGACTTTTTCACAGTCCTCAAACGCTAAAAAAAGTAACAAATTATATTCTTTGTACTTCTGTATAATTTGCCGCAGCGTATGAATATGGTTTATGGTTCTTTAGCCTTTTCGGAAACCGGCTTGTTCGGGAGGTTGGACATCGTTTAACATACGAGTGAGACGGGTTGTCAGGACTCTTGAAAACAGCTAGTAAACATGTTTAGTAGTCATGTTTTATAACCAGACATGATTATGTCATAAAAAATGAAAAATAATGTTAAGAAAAATATCCTATAAATCTCTACGAATAATCTTTAAAAAGTAATAATAACTTGATTAAGCTTATTTAACGTTATCTTTACGAACAACAACCTCATCTCCATGCTACGCTCGCGGGCCTTCGAAAATAATTTCATTGAAAAGCTTTAGATATTCCGTCCCGCCGCTTTGTTGTTTTTAAATTGTTTAAGTGTCATACTAAGGGTCAGGTTGGGTCTAGAGTCTACGAGAAGTAGAATTGTCCATAAAAACTCCTTATCAATATCCCTCAAGATTTCAGACTTGGTCGACATGATGCTGAAGATTCAGCCTTGTCAGTTCGCTTTGCCCAAGAAAAATCTTTTGGGAACGCTTTAGACCCTTGATTCCGCTCGACTTCCTCTTTAATACTCGCTACTGTAACTGGTAATAGTAGAGCGGTTGAGGACTGGGAATAATAGCAGGACTGCTTGAAAGCCAGAAAGACACACACGAGACGAGATGCTATTCTAAGTCGACATCCAACTCCAAAAATATATTTTATTTGCTTAAATAAGTCAATTATACTACTATGACCGGTGTTTTAAAAAAAATACTGTGATAAAAAGGTATATAGTTTTTGGAAACTTATTTAGTTTTTCAATTTGTGATTTTTTTTATATTACATTAAAAAGATTTTAGGCTTTCCTGAACATTTATTTTTATTATATATTTGGTCTTTAAAATATAATTTGTGTGGTACTGCTTGTTTAATAATGTCAAAAAGTTATTTAGAATTAATGATTCGGAATACACGGAATTTGCTTTTTTACGTCTTATTAGATTTTATAGAATTTATATTTTTTAAACTAATTAAAAATTTCAGCATCACGCTGTATCTCGCACACAGCAGAGGACTACCCTGCTGTGTGCGGGATGGATGGAACCTAGTGTTAAGACACTCTGTTCCTCACTTTCTGTCGAATTCTGGAGGCTCTGAAATATAAATTTAAGTAAATATTTCGTCTCCTCGAGTGCGGATCGAACCCACAACCAGTCGATTTTACAGTCACACTCCTTGCCGCCGCGCCACGAGTGGCCTCCTGACCTTTTTTTTAATTTATATTTTTCATAATAAAACATGAAATCTAACAATTCATTTCTATTTAGGAATAAAACCATATGTTTGCAAAATATGTGAAAAGGGTTTCACTGGTAACAACAACTTGAAAGTGCACATGAAGGTTCATGGTGAATATTTGATTAAAAATAAAGTAAAAAATGAAGACGAAGAAAAATTACAAAAATTATAAACAACTTATTTAATTTTCTATTCTTTTTCACTCCAAATGTTATTACACTGTTTTCATTAATGAAATAAAAATATTTATATTTTTATATAAATTGTTTTTTATTTTAGAAATAGTTTACATCTAAGTAAAAAAGTGGGTAAACATATCACATATAAAAAAAGTCTTTGGCAAGTACAGCAGAATGTACTAAAAATGTTCCTAATAAAGATGAAAGTTATGTAGATCTCGTTCTCGTATTAACGAGTACACACAATATAAGATAACATATCTATCGATTATTGCAATCGACATTATATTTTATAAGATACCTTAGGGGCCGTCCATAAATTACGTCAAACGAATTTCATAATTTTTTACCCTTCTGTCTTGTCACATCTGGTCACATTTTTGGCCTAGAAATTAGTAAATTAAAACAGCATTTCGGAAATTTTACTTAAAATAAATAAATCAGCTTCACGCTGTAGCCCGCACACTGCAGGGTAGGCAGAGGGAACCTAGTGTTAAGACAGTCCGTTCCCCACTTTCTCCCACTGGCCTCCTTTTACTTGTTCACACAAATTTTGAAATGTGATGTTACGGAATTTAGAACTCCTCCCGCTGCTTGTCATACCTCGTGGACCCCCTTCCTCCCCCTTAACTTGTGACGTAATTTATAGATGGCCCCTTTCTGGTATAATAATAAATAAACATGACAAACCAAATCACTTTTCATAATGATCTTATTAAATACACTTACAAAAAGTATGGTTACACAAGTTACAAAATATTCATGCACAACAATTATGTTTGTGTACTTTTTATATTGAATGTAAAAAATGATTTTATAAGATAAAGTTATATAAAAATCGTGGCTAAGATTGGCAGTGTGGATTTGTAGTAAATGTTTAGTGGATTGTTTTATAACCAGACATCATGATTTTGTTTGGAAAAACGAAAAATAATGTAAAAAAGAAACGTTCCTATAAATTTCTATTAAATAATCTTTAAAAAGTAATAATAACTTGATTCAGCTTACTTAACGTGAAATAACTCGCAAATTAATATATTTATGTAATAAACTTAAAAATGCATCTAAATAATATGTCTACAAATGTGTTGTCTATTTAATATCAAGGTGGAAAAATTGCTTTTTATTTAAATATTGTGTTTTATATTTGTGCATTTTCCATTAAGTCATGCAGAAATATTTTTATTGAAATGCCATGTTCGTTTAAGTCAATTACACAGCATAGTTTACATTCTTATAATTGAGCATTTCAAAATCAAATTTGTGTGTTCTAGCTTTCGTAAAATAAATGCTGTAATGCTGTCCATATAACATAACATCTTTACAAATAAAAAATATTAATTTTCAATAAATAATAAGGCGGAGTGTGTAAAGCCTACCACTAAAAATACTTACACTATGTAGCAATGCTAATAAATTAAATAATAAAAACTTCATTTGTCACCATTAACAGTTAAATCTGCGAATATTAGTAAATAAAGTTTTTATTTTTTTTAATATAATTACTTAATATTATGTCAAGACCATTACAGCACAAACTTTTTAATAATAAAAAAGCCAGTAATACCTATCTATATTGTCGCTAGATTTCGTTGCCATAATGTTTGTTGGGTAATCTTACAACGGTTTCCTTGGTACCTATCTTGTCTGTGTCTATGAGTGATCCGGAGCTATATTTCTTAGTTTTAGGTGCGAGAGGCGGAACTTCACTACAAGTGGAGAAATTATCGTCTAAAGCTTTGGAAGTGGAGCCGGCTGTGCTAAATTTCTTCAAACTACTAGTGGCAAGAGATCCGTTAGAAGATGAACAGTGAGGGGGCAGCAGCGGCACTCTCTCTTGATGCTCCTTGGTGGAAGTGGAGGGACGATGTCCGCAACTGCTGCCGGATTCAGACGCCGCGCAATCCGGACACCCACCCATTTGAATCCACTCTTGTATTCTAAAATTTTTTTTTTTTTAAATAAATAGCACCTACAAACTTTTCCCTGCAAAGTAGGCTAGGCGTTAGGCCGACAGCATCTAGTGTTAAGAGACTTATTCACCATATTCCAACCAAATTTCATGACATTGGTTGTTGTTGTTGTTGAACTCCATGTTGCACTTTGTCTTAACTATAATCCATTCTTTTGAGTGGAATCGAACCCACAATCGTCACATTAACAATGAGACACTGTCCCACTGCACCGTGGCCTAAATATATTTAAAATATTTTACATATAAATATATAGGTGAACATAACAAAGTGTGAGGAGGAAAAATACAACTTTTATCAAATTTTTAACTAAGGAATGACTAGAGATAAAGAAAAAGCGAACAAGATGGATCTGCTGAAATTCATAAAAACTTCAGTATTTTACTTGCCTATTAACAATTTCTTCAAAATTTGGCCGGCGTTGTGGAGTGTGTTTCCAACATTCCTTCATCAGTGCATACATGGGGGCAGGACAACCAGTCGGTGTGGCTAGCAATTCCCCTCCGCGAACCATTGATATAACCTCTTGGTTACTATACCTAAAAAAAATTGTCATAAGACATGGTGACTTTCCTTTCAATTTTCAACATATTGTGTTTAGAGTGGAACTCAACACTGCACAATCCCCTGTGGCCAGAACAAAGCAATGTAGAATTGAATTCTCCAGAGTCGAAATTGAACCCTCTACCTTAGCTTTTGTATGCTTCTTTTGAATTGTGCATTTAACTATTTGTTTTTCACTACATTGTATTGGCGCAGCCACACTGAGTCTGACTACAAACTAGACTCAGAAGGATATGTTATTTTCATTTTCATAAATAAATAAAAAAAATAAAATAAATAAATAAATTTCCACTCTTTAGTAGCCAGACAAGCCATTGTTTAGCCATTCAACACATAATCGACAATTGAGTCGAACATTTGCAATGGTGTCTTAACACAAGTCACGTTTATATCATAGACATAATGACATTTAATTATTAATTTCAAACAATATGATATATTAGATGAATTCATAAATACTGGGCAATAATATATTCAACAAAATTATTTAATTATTATAAATTACCCATAGTATGGTTGTAAACCGTAGCTGTAAATTTCCCATAATACGACTCCATAAGACCAGATATCACTTTCTGTTGTAAATTTACCATATAGTATTGATTCTGGGGGCATCCAGCGTACAGGTAAAAGACTTTTAGATTGCACCTGCAATAATATGTATGTCATGTTAATAATATAGTAGTAGTAATAAAACTAAAATTATTATTTTGACAACATTTATATATGCTCACTCTATAATAATCAGAACTATAGATATCTCTGGACAACCCAAAGTCCGATATTTTGACAATAAAGTCATCTGATACAAGGCAGTTTCTTGCGGCCAAATCTCTGTGGACATAGTGATGTGAAGCAAGGTACTGCATTCCAGATGCAATGTTATGAGCAATGTTTAACAGTCTCATTGACGGTAATCCTTTACCAGATGGAGGTGCACGCCCCATCAGAAATTCATGGAGATCTCCACGTGCCATAAATTCAAACAACATACACAAAGGCTCTTCCTTAAGAGCTACTCCTACAATACAAACTATATTATCATGTGTCAACTCTGATATTAAATCTATTTCTCTTCTAAAATCAGCCTTTGTTTTAGCTGATGCATTTTCCTTCAGAGCTTTAACAGCCACATATTGGGTTTCACCATTCTTCTTCAGAGCTCCTTTATAAACTTTCCCAAATGCTCCTTCTCCCAGTTCTTCCAAGAATTTGATCTGTGATAATGAGTATTGTGGTATTCGTAAAACACCACTGCCACGTGTTGTACTGTTGTTTAAGTGTGGTTGGCTACCACTATTTTGATTGGTTAATAATTCATTCATTTCTATTGGTGAATTCAGTCTAGAGTTTCCATAAATATTTTTATCAGCATTTGGCAGATTTATATCCCTAATAGTAGCTGCATTACCTTTATTTTTGTGTCTATAAAAGAGGCAAATAATAAAAGCAACAATAACTAATGACAACAGGAGAAAAATAACAACAATGTAAATCCAAATTTTATGAGCACATTTAGGGATATCACATAGTTGTTCTGTTTTGCCATCATTATCTATAAAACACCATGGTTGTGATTTAACACCACCAGGATTTCGGCAGTAGCTATGTCTACCAGTTAACTCTGGAAATTCTGAAAGTTTAACATACGGTTGCTTGGACCATTCAATGCATTGCATACCATTACTTGCCACACTCACTGTGCCTAAATATCCACTGCCATTTTCCCAGTAGCATTCATCATCTGACACCATTAGAGATCCTATACCAATTTTAAGACAATCTGGATCATTTTCTGGTAGATCTTGACATTCTTCCAATGTTAACTGTTTACCAATATGGGGATGCCTTTTTGCAATAGCATATTCTGTTTGGCAAAGTTCATTTTCAAGTATTTCACAATCTTGTTTACATACACGTCTTAAGATGGTTGAGTTATAGCGATAATTAAATAAATTATCTGTTAAATTCTTATCCAAGTTAAGAGGAACCATAATATTATGATCTTCAAAAGTTACTTTAGTGAAATTATTAGGTGTTTCAATATGCTGTTTTTTATTTAACAAATTATTAAAAATATGTCTTGCTTCTTTAAAATAATTTTCATTAATCAATATTGGATTTCTACAAATAGGAAATGTTGAATAGCATAAACTGGGCAAAGCATATCTTTCACAATTAGAACTGATGTCATTTGAATATTTAGTTACTTGAAATGCCTTTAATAATTTATCTTCCAGAGCATTCTGAGATGTATCGAAAGGGATATAAACAAATTGTCCTTTAAGATGAGGACTACAAACTTTGCCTAGATATTCTTGGCATATTGGCTCTAATTTTTGTGGTAATGTTGATGTGTGGTTAAGTATTTTTTCATTTCCAGATATCATACCTTCAGAAATTAAATCAGGTGTTGTTTTTATATTCATGATAAATTCTTTATCATTTCTAGCATTTGAAAATACAGGGGCATATGTGGACATATCAATGTCTTCCAATTGCTCAGTATCTTTTTGAATAATAAGCCTAGTTGAAAGTTTTTTTTCATAATTTTGTTTAATAACACATGTATAATTTCCAGCATCAGATATATTTAGGTTTTTAATTTTGAGATTTGACCCAATGGTGCCATTAGTTTTATCAATTTTTGTTAATACTTTGATTTTTGCAGTATCTGTTAGAATTTTATTATCTTTTAACCAGTATACTTTTACATTTTTCATCAAAGCTTCTTGTATATGGTCAGGTGGAAATTCTTTTAAAGATGTTTCTACACGCTCTTTACTTTTTGTAAATCTTTCAACTTTTGTGAAATTCATCATAGCTTCACATTTAAAACGAACATCAGCTCCTGGAAGTTTTCGTAGTACATTGGGAAGAGTTTTGGCGAAGTATATGTCCAATTTTATATTCCATACCTTTTGTTCTGATGTAGAGTTTGCTTTGAGTAAGGAAATTGTGTCAGTTTTATTAAATATTGTGGATTGAGTTTCATGTGAGACCACAAAAACAATAATTATACAGAAGTATAACATCATAGATGTTTTCCATAACACCACTCTGTTACATTATTTAAACAGCATATTTAACAACACTCTTTGTCTTATGTAAATATTTACTTTTATTATTTTCATAATCCTAAGTCGAAATAAATCGAATAAGGACTCAATTACTAAGAGATTATAAGGACTTTCCTTCGAAAGTACATAAAATCAATATCATAATTGATTATAAATTACTTTTATAATAATTAATATGGTCAATAAAAGAGTTCTCAGTTTGTTGTAACACTATTCAACACAATTATGTCACAGAACTTTATAATTACTGATAGTGATATGATAGCTAAATAATAAACCCAATGTCCATGTCCAATAAAAAGTAGCACTATAACCAGTCATAGCATAATACAGTCACGGTGTACACATGACAGATGATTAATATTAGCAAGAGAATTCAATATATATATTATCTATACAGACTACAGAATAAATAATTGAAAGACTATACTACTACTTGCTGAGTTTTGATTATTTTTTAAGACATTGCATGTTGAGCACCGTAACCTAACGCCGCATTTTGTATTGTTCAGAAAAATGAAAATAATCCATTCTCCCAAGTAATAATCGAATTAACAATCTTCGCATTTACATTCAGACTCTGTGCTACGTCACGATGGCCTCACCGATAATATGATTTTTGCTAATTTTCCTCGTCTTTAGGTTATTTATAAATTATATTATCTATGAATATCACCTTTGGTTATATCACTTATACGTGTTCTGTGATGACACCGGCGCACAGAGCACATGTGACATTTCTAAGTTATCATTTTCAGTTATTTTGCTGTTGTATATTTCTGCTTTTGTTATAATTTAACAAATTGAAATGCCCAAAAATAAGAAAAAGGCTGAGAGCTCTAGTAGCGATAGTGATGATGGCCCTGTAGACGTAAGTGTGCCAAATTATTATGTTATATTTGGGACTAATAAGTTTTTAAATTATTATTTAAATATTGAATCTATTAATAAAGTATATATGATTAAGTTTTTAATTACAAATAGTTTCTATTTTATAATGTGTAATTTCAAATTATAATATCTTTATAACTTTAAGATATTATGTTTTCTGTACAGCGAAATCCACCGCCCGAAAAAAAAGCGAAAATGGGAGCTAGAACTGATGATAAAGAGCCGACTTGGGTTCTAGAAGGAAAAAAACTTGTAAAAGTCCGTGAATTCAAAGGAAAAGTTTATATAGATATAAGAGAATTTTATGAAAAAAATGGTGAATTACTGCCAGGAAAAAAAGGAATCAGTTTGACCCCAGATATGTGGAGAAAACTGTTATCCCTGGGAGATGAAATTAATGAAACTGTCAGTTCTATGTGTTAAGTTATATTTTTTTGTAAAATAAAACTAAAGTGTTGATTGTTCATTTTTATTTATATTTAACAATATTTTTTTGGTTATTTTTAAGCTTAGCTTAGTTCTATTACACTGGTTAGTCAATGACCATTGGAAGTAATTAAAGGTTTCAATTTTAGAATAAATAATAAAAAATGATTTTTGTAAGATATTGTATTACACATTAAAAGAAATAGTTCCTTTTAAAAGAAAATAGTATTCTCTCTTGCCAAACGATAACTCTAAGTAATTCTCTTTGGTTAGTGGAAATTTGTAAAAATCTCTCTATAGAGATGCTAACAACATAATTAAGTTGTAACAAGCGTATAAGAATTTCACCATTGCTTGAAGATAATGTATGTATTAATTGATCCGAGCACTTTAACAGTTTAAAAAGAGGTGCGGGTTCAAATCCTGCTACATTCAAATTTTTATATGTTTTCTTAATAAGTATTTTTCTTTCCTAAGGAGGAATAACACTTTAAAAAATCTTAAAAAAATTGTATAATGTCTTTCCTTCAAATTTATTTTACTTGGTGGCATAGCAATGCACGCAGGGTACATCTAGTTATCTATAAAAACTTTATAATCATCCTAATGTATAAGGTTCTTCAAGCTCCAATTTGCTCAGTCTTCAACACATTTAGTTTAAGACCACCATTCTCAAGCATACTCTTCCAAAGGTTCACTTTACGCTCCAGCAACAGTCCAGCAACAGAATGAGTGCTATATCATCGCATACATTATCAACAATGGAGGCTGGTCCTGGATGTGCGCCGAGACAGGCCTCAGGGATCACTGACTAGGCACACAATCAAAGGCCCTCTGCAGATTAAAGTTTTGATGGCGAAAATGGCGTCCATAGTGCCCGATCTTGGCTGAAATCCATATTGACACCCAGACATAGTACACTCTCGGCGGAGTATGACTCATAAGCATAATGCCCCCATAATTACCACAATCTTGAACACTGCCCCTTCCCTTGTAAATAAGAGTAATAAAGCTAAGTCGCCACCTGTGCAAGCTGTGGCATCTTTCTAGTGTTCAAGATATAGTTAATAAGGTCAGTAAGCATGAGCGCACCAAGAGAGTCCAACGATTTCCACGCATCGATCGGAACGGACATCGCCATCAGGTCCCATCACTTTTACGTTCTTCGTGCATTACGAGTTTCGTCAAGGGTTATTGGAGACATAAGTCCGAGGTTAGGCGGTGAGTCGTGATGACGAGACTGCATGGATGTTGAGTATTCAGCAACTCTTGGAAGTAGATTCTCCATCTCTCCTTCACAGCGGCATGTCTACAGAGCAGCGCGCAGACATTTTGTGATATTTTGCGTTTTGTAATTTCATTAGCATGTGTGGTCGATGACACATGTCATTCCTTAGAAACGTTAAGAACTCGATTGCCCGACGCACAGATTACCGACTGAACTCGATCCCAAGTATCCTGAGCAGTCTCGGCGTTAGTCGAAAGATTGACTTTTCACCTTTGTCCATTCAGCAACCACCACTTGATCCGAGGCCTATGTTTCTCGGCTATTTTGTTCTTTGGAGTAATGTTAAAGTCCATTACAAGAAGAGGATGTCCTCCTATGTCCTAAAGTCCATGACAAGAAGACGATGTCCTATCCGAATGTATAAGCTATGTCACAAAAACTTACATAACTCAAACAAGGTCTCATCGAGGCTAGTCCTGGCGCAGGGTGTGACTGTAAACGCGACTGGTTGTGGGTTCGATTCCCACTCGAGGAAATGAAATATTTATTTAAAATGTATATTTTAATTTCTTCGCTCTGGGGTCGAGGCAAAACGCGGCCCATTTTCGGGAACACTAGGTTCTCTATGCTTACCCTGCTGCGTGCGGGATCCAGAGTGAAGCCAATTTATTTTTTTTTATTCGTACAGCTTATGTTTTTGCAGACAAAACTGAGCAATCAGTAATTACTGTAAAAAGAAATGATATTTCGTCCAACATTATATTGGCCCATTCATAAAGTTTCACGGTGTGTCTTACATATGACTGCTTAAGGAGACAGAATTTAGTGTTAAAACTATCTATGCCATATTTTCTGCTGTATTTTCGAGATATCACGTGTTAAGTGGCAGAACTCAACGCTGCGTCTTGTTACCAGCGCGAAGAAATGTTTCAATTCCGAACGTAATATCGGCGCGTTAATAGTTTGACGCTGCGCTACAACAGCCTCTATTACAATGTATTTTACTATTTTGTAAAGTGTACAGTACGGTCAACGAGTCATGGCCGCCCCGAAATTAGATATACCTACTTGATTGAGCTAGAGCTAGATGGCTGCAAAGATTTTATTTCGATTATTTTATTCCCGAGTGAATAATGCGCAAAAGTGAACTGTTGGCTTTCTGAAGAAAACCTTGCTTCAGTGTGAACACGACTTATCGACCGTACTATATTTTACAAGGTATATGGTTAAACAAAATAATTAACAACAATCACAGTAAAAGTATTATCTTTATTAATAAATATTGTACTGGTATTACGTTCATACATTATTCATTAATTAGATAACAAACACTAAATAACTACATTACCTAATCACTTGTAATTTATTTTATAACATTTACGAGACTGTTTTGACCACTAAGAAAGAGATTCCAGACTCGAGGGCTTCAGGATATAGAAACAAAAATTGTCATAATCTGATCCCTCTATAATAATCTAAGATGGGGAAAATAAATCTTCCCTTTGAGTTTACAATTAAGGTACATGTTAATAGCAACTTAAAATAGGTTTGTATATATAAATATTTAGGACACCTTAATAAGTATAGGAATTATCAACACCGTGGAATAAATAAACACACAAACAACATTCATTTTATACATATGATTTCTAATGGATTACATGATATTAGCCAGTTCTTTGAGAAGAAAATGTTAAATATCTTAAAATTGGAGTTTAAAATTAAATATTTTTATTAAATCACTAGACATTCTGCTGTGGTGGTTATTTAATGTTCTAATATGTTTACTCAGCAAATAGTCAATATATATATATATATCTTTAACTAGCGACCCGCTCGCGGTTTTGCCCGCTTGAACTACACAATTTACTTACTAATCTGAATTACTTTCATATTCTCATAACATTATCATTTTAAAGACAATATCTATAGATGGGAAACCTACAGTCTGAGCTAATTCAATAAAACAATAATTTCGTAGCAATTATTGTCGAACAAAAAACTCGATATATCTTTTTTATTACTAAATCGATTTAAATAAAACAAACACTAAATGTTAAGGGAAGTTTGCCAAAATAACAATATTGACAACAGCATTTAAATTGGTGAAGTCATATCTGAGATTAACGTGCACAAACGCACACATAAATCGACAAAATTTAAAAAAAACATTGTTTTCGGTTCTATTACATTGATAAATGCCTCCAGTAATAGATTTTCTTATATATTTTCCATGCCAATCACGTATAATTTTACTATATATATATATATATATATATATATATATATATAGATAGGATTTTTTTTATATTAAGAGAAGAATAAAATCTTTTAAAGATACCAATATTCTAAGAAATAGTAATAAATGCAAATACTGGCAATTATTAACCCCATGTGATATTTTTTTTATCAGGAGCTTATTGGATATAGTGCTTTAAAATGTACCAGAATATAGTAGAGGAGTCGTGGCTGTCCTGTAGTTAGCTGTATGACACTGCAAATTTGATTTCAGGATTTTTCTCACTTTTGATTATTGTCTTCCCGAGTGAACATTGCGGAAAATTCATTAAGCCTAACCAAACTTTAGAGCAGCCACGACCATGTCTACCATACTGCACGTAAACCTTTGTTTTTCGTCGGAAGTTTATTTTAACGTATATTTTTATATTATTAGTTCATATATTTAGGTGGTTCCGAAAAAATGCACATTTAGACCTGCTCAAACGTTAAAAAATTATGTTCTCAATTTTAATTATTTATTTTTTGACTACATTTCACTTCGTTTTCGTTCATTTTATAGTTTGGGTTATACGAAAGTCAACTTATATTCAGTTCATGATTTCATTGTTATTGTCTACTTAAAAAAAATACGAGTAAAAACTAAATTTACTAAAATTGGAGATTTCTAGGATTAGCACTTATTTTGTTTGCACTAAATTTTCATTTAGGTAGTTTGCTATTTTTTTCAACAGCTTTAATTAGTAAAGCTAATAAAGTTTTAATGCCTGCCCGTCCAAATATATTTTTCATATTAGTAAATTAAAAGTAGTTAACTTTAATACAGTCCTAACACAATCTTTGGAAATTGTTTAAACGATAAATGATGTTTGACAAAAAGAAAAGCACATGGCAGTAAGTTAGCTGTAAATAATCTACATAAATTCATCAAATATTACAAATGCAGAATAGAAACTCAATCGTCATAAAAACATTTGTATGTAATGTGACTAGTTGTCAAAATTACTAACAGTAATTTATGTATAAGTAGCTAATAAATTAAATATATTTTAACATTGGCACAGTAATTTTGGAATGATAATAATAGTTATTGTGCTATATGTACAATGTTATGTACAACACTAAAAACTAATTGGAATTGGAGTTAACGTGTATGTGTAAAAACTTCACATCACTTATTTTATCGAGTAGCGCAACTCTAGAGCAGTGCAGAAACAAAGATTTTTTTGAGCTGGGCTTCAATTTTTTTTTTTTCAACTTTAAATTAAGAAAATGCAATTGAATAGAACTATTCCCAAATTTTCCCAAATTTATCTTAAATAATTTTTTGTATAAATGTTGTTTTTATTTTGCAGCCTTAATTTTTTGTTACTAAAAATTAGGAGAGTGAGGTGGCCCCATCGTTTCCGCAGTTTCCTATGTTTATGATATGGGAAAGAGATAAAACAAAACATTCTTAGTTAGTTTAATAGGCTCTTCGTACAAAGTTACGTTTTGAAGCTAGAGATTTCAGATTTCGGATCAGATTTTTATATCAACACCACAACTTTTCTGATAAATAATAAGTCATTTTATTTTATAAATTAAGATTACACAAATTAATATATAGTACGGTTTCACGAAAATGTATCTAATTACTAATAATAATAACCAGTATATATAATATAAGGACTCAGCTGTGGCAGTTTTAGCTTTATAGGTTTTTAACTCCAATATTTAAATCATTTTTATGTTTTAAAACTATTAATCTAGAATACAAAAAAAGGAAAGAAATTTGAAGCGTAAATAAAAAACAAACTTTATATTCAAAAACTGATCCCAAGGAGCTCCCAAACCTATATATAAATAGGACTTATACATTATGAATATGTTACTGAAATAAATACATAGTATCGTAGGTAAAGCCCAGTGCTATATACATAAAACACCTATTCAGATATTAACTTTATAATCTTTATTTCTTAATATGTTAATATGGTATCATGTTTATGAGGTGATAAAAGGACGATAGATTTTTACTACATCTTTACACATAATAAAAGATAATATTAATTGGGATTTGAGAATGACAATGAAGGATGTATATAATTAATTTCTAGTCATACCAAAATTTAATTTTGATTTATAATTATAAAAAATGTCTAAAAGTTAATATTTTTAAATATCAAATAAAATGGCAAGTTATATAAATTCTACATTTTAATTAAAATGGTTTTTTTTTAATTTCAATAATTGAAATTTCAAAACAGTTGCAATTTCTTTGCAATCAAATTCTGAAAATGTAAGTATATCAGTAGAAATGCGTTTAAATACATTAAAAAATATGACAGATTTTTTTTTATAAAGACGTAGGTACATATATTAGAAATGACTACAAGTAAAGACTTATAAAAATTCGAAAAAATCAGATCTTTGATCTTCATAAGAATATAAAGAGTTTTTAAACTACGACCAGATTGTTTGTATAGATATAATCTCTATATTACCTTAATTGATATTTGGTTTAATTTTAAATTTAAAAAAATCAGCTTCACGCTGTATCCCGCACACTGCAGGGTGCAGGTAGAGGGAACATAGTGTTAAGACACTTCATTCCCCACTTTAATTTATGGTTGGTTTAATCTTGAAACACGAAATTTTGAAATGGTTGCACATTTCCCGCACCTGCAAAAAAGAAGAATATTATAGACAGCTTGTCGGTACAAACATCGTTGGGATTAATAATTATATTTACAATCTATGAACATTTTAATTTGAGTTACATGTAATGTTACTAAAAAATCGGAGCGTGAAGATTTATCTTCCACAGTGTCGTTTAATCTCCAGTTTAAACTCCAGTAACCTATTTCTGGTTTGTTTATCTAAAGATAGAAAAAGCTTACTGGAGTTAATATGTTTTATAAAAATAACTTTGGAAGTATTACACTAATAGCACTGTATATAATACTATATAACAATGTCTGTAGAACTTATGTAACCCTTTAAGAAATTGAATATTACAAATGACTTAAATATTTTTCTTAACTTTTAATAATTATTTGTTAAATAGTTGACATGTAAAAAAATCCAAACCACATCAAAGCATCTTATTCTCAAAGTTGAAACACATTTCAATACAAAACCAAATATTATAATTGTTCAACTAATTTAAAGGTATAAATATAAAAAGTTCACTTAATTTTAAAAATAAATAGTTTTTAAATATTACACTACTTGTAAACTTTTTGGTCATTTAGTTTTAATCATTTCCTAATGGAATCATTCATGGAAAACCCTTCACTACAAAAATTGTGTAGACCACGTACGCTGGCTGAGCTTAGAAATTATCAAAGATTTTTTAGAGATTAGCCTTTAAATAAAATAATTTTCTCAGCTTCACGCTGTATCCCGCATATATCAGAGGAGACAGAGGGAACCTATTGTTAATACAATCCGTTTCGTACTTTCCATCGAACTTTCGAGGCATTACGTGTTGAGTGGCGGAACTCAACGCCGTTTTGCCTTGTTATCAGAGTGAGGAAATGGTAATATTAAATATTTCATATTCTTGAGTGGGAATTGAACCCACAACCGTCGCGTTTATAATAATACACTTATACCACTGCGCCTATTGAAACCAGCTTTTAAGCATTGAAAAAAAATGCTTTTTTTTTGTTAAATAAATGAATACAAAAAAAATATCCATTTGACCGTACCACTCCAGTGCCATAGTTGATGTGGACGATAGTTGCGTACAGTGTGAGGGCGCCGAGCAGCACCACCTCCCCGACGGGGTCGGGCGTCGCCATCAGCACTATGCCAACTGTCAGCGTGTACGGGACCAGCATGCCGTTGTATATCTCGCACCGAGTGTCGCTCATTTGCGACACTATTAAACGACACTGTGGAAATAAAAACAGTGTACACACAGCCACATATATTATTAAAATAAGTTATTATAAATTTTTAAGTTTGCATCCCTCATAGCAGTTTACGCACGAAGATTATTGTATAAAAACATTTAGTTTGTTTTACTTTAAAAAATGTAAATGAAAATATTTTGAACATAAATTATTTATATTTTAAGTGAATTTAATATGCATTACCCTAGTTAATTGTTTCTTTGTGTGTGTGGTATGGTTTATTATTATAGCAAAATAATTGTCAGTTTTTAGCAGAGGGACCTTCGTTACCCATTCAGATACTTTCGTTCCCTATTTTCTACCGACGTCTTGAGGCATTGCATGTTGAGGGCAACTCAACACAGCGCTTTGCCTGGTTACCAGAACGAAGAAATGAAATTATTATTCCCCCGAGTGGCAATGGAACTCACAACCTTCGTGTTTGTAGTCGTACGCTTGTACCACTGCGCCAGGACGACCGTTTAATTTTATTGTTTACTTAGAATCTTATTTGAAGGTAGAAATAATGGAAATGGAAAAGGAAGGGAAAATTAAGGTAACAGTAGATTAACAGTGATGATAATTTTTGTTTAAATTCAATTTTTTTTTTGCAGAAGTAAGCAAATCTTTATATAGGGTTTAACGAGTACTAAATTGAAGCTTAGGTATAGCAGAATGGAAGAATAAAAGTGGCCGCTATGGCGTAGGGACGCGTGACTGTAAACGCGACAATTGTGGGTTCGATTTTCACTCGGGGAAAAAAATATTTAATATTTTCCTTTCCCCGTTGTGGTAACGAGTCAAAGCGCAGCGTTAAATTTTGCCACTCAATACGCAAAGCCTCGAGAATTCGGCGGAAAATAGGGAACGGAGTATTTTAACACTAGGTTTCCAGATTAACACTAGGTTCCAATGTTACCCCTGCCTACTCTGTTATGTTAGGGATACAGCATAATACTAAAAAATTCAAATTTCTGATATTTCTAACTCAGCTTCGCACTGTATCCCGCACATAGCAGGGTAGGTAGAGGGAACCTAGCGTTAAGACACCCCGTTCCCCACTTTCCGCCGAATTCTTGAGGCATTGCGTGTTGATTGGCAGTACTCAACGCTGCGCTTTGGCTCGACACCAGCGAAGAAATGGAAATATAAATTTAAGTAAATATTTCATCTCCTCGAGTGGTGATCGAACGCACAATCAGTCGATTTTAAAGTCACCATTTGTGCCCCTGCGTCACGACTGGCCTAAGTATTATAGTTATAAGAAGCTTACATTTATATTTGAAAAAATGGTTCCAGTGAGAACGTAGAAAAGCCTCGGCTCCGAGTTTAATATATCGTGAGGCGAGCAAATTGCCCAAGTAGTACTTAGTGCGAAAAACACTACTAATGGTATCAGCGGCCTAATCGCTTCGCCCAGAGGTCGCATCTTGCCTGTTCCGTTACGATATGACCTAAAATATAAGAAAATCTATAAATTAATGTATTGTATTTAACTAGGAAATAAGTATATTAGAAGAAAACAATAATAGAATACAGAAAAAACAACAACTTTTTTAGCTCCAAGCTATATTTCAGCATATAGCAGGGTACACAGATTGAATTTAGTTTCAGATTCTTCTTTCCCTACGCACACACTCACACTCACTTTATTTTGTTACCAAAGCGAGAAAATTCTATTAAGTTATTTACGACAGTGAAAATCGAATCCACAACCGTCGCGTTTACAATCGGTTGCGCCATAACTGCCTAGAATAAATTATTCATAATTAAAAAAAAATACTATGTAATATTTTATATATTTTCGATGTATGTATGTATACTATTGACAATACTCTATATAAAAGTATATAGTAATAAATAAATAGAAATTACCTAAGCATTGGATTCAACTTTTTGTAAGTTACTTTGAAATCTATTTTAGAAATTAAAAAATTATTACTTGTTCAATATCCTTTTAATATCTGTTATACATCATGTTAAATATTTTTTATAAAAATAGTTAACATAGTAACAATTAAAAGTATAAACAATCGATAGAAAAATATATAAATAAATATACATACAAAAATAAAATTTAGCATACAATGGTTGACCTTACAATTTTGATCCACAATCAATCATTCATCCATACCTATATTATAAATTCGAAAGTAACTCTGTCTGTCTGTCTGTGCCGCAATCAGGGCCAAACCACTAATTCAATTGTAATAAAATACTCATACAGAGATACTTGAGGGTCTTCGGATGATCATATACATAGGTTACTTTTTTTTCTCATATTTGTAATTGTCGATATATACTAATATATTAAAATATTTTTCAATTTGACAGGCAATTTATTCCGCCATGTTAATAACAACCGATCGTAGCTAAGCAACGGTTTGCAAAGTTTATTTGTTGTTATAAGCAAACGTCACCCAAAATGAGCTTGCTTAACGCATACATGGCGTGCGCCGACTCAACCTTATGAGATACATAAAAATAATGTTTTACAAAAATATTGTCCTTTAAATAATGTTTAAAAAAGTCCGCGATACACATACCATATTTATCTCTGAAGCTTGAGCAAAGTAACACAGTAACAACAAGTAACCATTTTAATTAATT
>JAATLQ010035986.1:0-13449 GCA_013421005.1 Heliconius erato x Heliconius himera | reverse complement strand
ATCTCGTAGAGCGTCGCCTGCGTTAAACCTCAAAAATAACAGTATTTTTTACTATGCAACTGATGTTGATACATAAAAAACTTCCTCTTGAATCTATTAAAAAACACATCAAAATCCGTTGCGTAGTTTTAAAGATCTGAGCATACATAGGGACAGACAGCGGAAATCGATTTAGTTTTATACTATGTAGTGATTAAATGTCAAACTGATAACCTCCTTTTTCTTAAAATTGATTAAAATATATTTCAATTATTAGGTATTTTCATATATATTTATTGGATTATATTTTGTTAAGAAGCACAAGTCGGCTTATTAATCTCGTTAAAGCAGCCATAAAACAACATAACGGATCAGGTACTCGGTAAAAAATATATTTCAAATATAGATTCCCATCGTTAAAATTAACGCTACTGTTATCGAAGTGTCGAGATTTGTTTCAGTTTTTTTTCACCCTCACGCTGTATCCCGCATGTAGCAATCATACTAAACTTTAACTCTTAGACTAAGAAGGTAAGAGAACAGTTACAGGTGCGTCGGCGGCCTTTGATTCCTTCTGTAGCATTTAGAAGGAAACAACAGAACATTCTGTGGCGGTAATTTTAAGCTCATTACTGGTCGAGAGTAAAAAAAATATAGTAATGTTCAAAATCTATCAACTTTAGTGAGGAGTTTAAATTCTAAGTTAATGATCAAAAGAGTTTGCTCATATATGATGTGCCATCAATATCCTTGAAAGAATGCAATTGTTAATATAGCTATGAAAACCCCCTTGGAAAAATTCTGACTATTCTATTTTTAATATTTTACTTACATATAATGAAAAAAAAACGCTGTACTTCCTTTATTCATTGAGGTTAAAAAAAACAAAATATTTAAAACAGTATAGTATACACTTTACTCGCTAGCGAATTTTAAGCATTGCCATAGTAAGACGTCAATCGAAGAAGTAAGTTTTTACTTACTTCTTCGATTGGTAAAAACCAATCGAATAGCAAATTAATTATTGGAAAGCCTAATTTCACATTCGACAGTTGATTTGATATCGTTTATATCACAGATAGAGAAGCAATTGAGTGTTTTTTCACAAAATACTGCGCAAGTTACTTCTAAGCATTACTCATAAACTCGAAGTCTCAGGCCGTCCATAGCCTTTGACTCCGCGACCGAGCAGGCTCTCGCCGCCGTGGTCCACACTATATTGTAGTTCCCGTGGCCCGCGGCTAAGGCGGTCGAGAAGGGGAACCGTGAGATATTGGTCGATATTCGGGTGACCTACACCTGCCAGCTCGTAATTCGCACATTATTCATTAGACTCTACGTCCACTTGGCAAGGCACTATCCTCACGTTAAAAGGGGCCTAGTTTCTCTAAGACCATAGACCACCGCTTCAGAAAAATATATATATGCCTTATCTTAATCATATTTTCATATTCAAATAAAGTAATGTCCTAACGGAACGATAAAACAAAAATATATTATAAAGTAAATATCATCCGTCTAAGTTAGAGTTCCCGTAAATATATTGTACCTCTATAGTTACCTAAACTCACTATTAAAAGTTTAAGCAATAATATTCACAAGAATCAAGGAATTACAAGAAATTCTAAAAGTAGATAAGTGTATTAGCTCATTACCAAGACGCTGTAACAACGCTGTAACCGACAAGAGAAAACGACTTTGAACTCTTTAACAATGGGCTAAGGTTCAATTTTTAATGGGATCACAATAAAAATATTCCAAAGATCGCATTTGTTAGTATGATCATTGCTAACGAGACTTTGTTTTTTCCTTTTCAAACATTATGTTCTTTCATCTTTATTGTGACGCTGAAACAATATTTTGGTCTTTAAATGACGTTAGGGGGCGCCCCGAATTATCAAGCTTTGAGATTTGGAATTCTTTTGGCAAAATTTGGCAAATACTGTTCGTTGGTCGTCGTAATATGCTAATGATACTGTGTGTTCTATATTATCAGCTTTATTTTGCTTTGTCTGGTAACCTTAATGGTATCATTCTTTACATTTTATAGTTACCATCTTTAGTTTTTGTTTGTAAACTAAGCAGAAATAAATCAATTATATTTTATTTTTTAGGAATTGTATGACAAGAGAGGAAATAAATAATAATATTAATAATTCTTTATTTTCACAAAGAAATTAACTACTACAACAATGATATTACAGAGGCGCAGGGGCACAAGGGCGTGACTGTGACGCGACGGGTTATCCATACCTATATTATAAATTCGAAAGTAACTCTGTCTGTCTGTCTGTCTGTCTGTCTGTCTGTCTGTCTGTCTGTCTGTCTGTCTGTCTGTGCCGCAATCAGGGCCAAACCGCTAATTCAATTGTAATAAAATACTCATACAGAGATACTTGAGGGTCTTCGGATGAACATAGGTTACTTTTTTTTCTCATATTTGTAATATTGTCGATATATACTAATATATTAAAATATTTTTTAATTTGACAGGCAATATATTCCGCCATGTTAATAACAACCGACCGTTGCTAAGCAACGGTTTGCAAAGTTTATTTGTTGTTATAAGCAAACGTCACCCAAAATGAGCTTGCTTAACGCATACATGGCGTGCGTCGACTCAACCTTATGAGATACATAAAAATAATGTTTTACAAAAATATTGGCTTTTAAATAATGTTTAAAAAAGTCCGCGATACACATACCATATTTATCTCTGAAGCTTGAGCAAAGTAACACAGTAACAACAAGTAACCATTTTAATTAATTTACTTTATATTTATCGGGTTTTTGTTGTATGCATTTTCTATAATTTGACATTGATCCTTATGAAAATGAATATAATAGTCACTTTTAGCATTTCATCTAGATTGAAATTATAGTTCACTGTATAACATTCTAATAAATAATTAAGGAGATGTCACTGATTCGAAATGATATAACCTACGACGGGCATAGTATGACCGACGCGAACGGGCAGATGACTTTGACGGTTTTGTAAATTTTCATACATTTTCAAACTACTGTTAATTTTTATGTAATTATTTGCTGTTTATAATTAATTTCTACTTTTCTTTGGTTCTTCGCTTATTCGAGTATTAGTTAGATTTTCATGAATTTCTTGGTGTGGTGTAAGTTGCGGCCCTGCCGGCATCGGTATAATATTATTTAAGTATTAAAGAGAGAATTGTTGGTTATTTCATCTCGGTTGGATGGTTATCTATACACACCGTTGTTATACACTTAATAAATTGTGGTTTTTGTTTTTTGAGATTTTATTTGATATTGCTCGCAAAACTTATCATATTTAATGTAGAAAGGACTTTAGTTATTTCATATAGTATCTATGTACGCGCGCAAGGAAAACGAGTAAAAAGATTTTTCCCGAGTAAATCAGTAAAATCGATCACTGAAAGTCCAATAAAAAATAGTTCAGTTATTCTGGATATTAATTAGCTCGGGGAAATAGAAAGACAGAGACAAAATTATTGCAGACAGAGTTACTTTCGAATTTATAATATAGGTATGGATGTAGCTGGTTTTGTTTAGTTTTTTTATTAATATTTTACTTTGGTTACGTTTACTTTTTTTTTTATTTAAATTAGTTACATATTTTCACAAACAATTTCCTAAATATATCTATAAGCATTCGCAAAGTTTAAGCGGGCGAAGCCGCGTCGGGTTCAATATGATATCAAAAAGCTAATATCTTAACTTGATCTATAGTACTTAGTCTAAAATTCAATATTGAAGATTAAATATCTCATGCCTTACTTGTTAGTCATATAAATGAATGACAAACTTGCAAAATAAAATAATAAAAAATTGGCAGAAAGTGGGGAAACGGAGTGTCTTAGTACTAGGTTTTCTCTGCCTACCCTGCTGTGTGCGGGGAAGCTTAGAAAAAAGTATATATTATACTATCTTTTCGAGTTTGTTCATCGTCAGAGATTATTTATATATATCCTTTTATAAGCGCTGCCTAATGCTTGCTTGACAAAACTTAAACGAAATTATAGAAAATATAAATATATTTTTTAAACTAATATTTAACCCATCGTGGCGCAATGGGACAGCGTGCAACTGTTAACGCGATAGTTGTGGGTTCTTTGAATGATGTAATTGTGTCAACATAGAGCCCCCGCTCTACCGAAGACAAGGCGCAGCGTTGAGTTCCGCCGATAAAAATGCAATGTCTTGAGTTCGGGCGAAACACGATTCCTCGTGAAGGATAAAAAACTATTAACATACATAAGTAAATAAATATTATTATCGTATAACTAAACGTTTAAATTAACATATTTCAATAAAATATACAAGTAAATATGATAGGTAATATTTATTATCGAATTTAACATAATTAAAGTCAGTCGTGGTGCAGGGGCAGAAACGTGCAAATGTAAACGAGACAGGTTGTGGGTTCAATTCCCTCGCGAAGAAAAGAAATATATTTAACCGAAACGTAATGCCTCTTGGAATTCAATAGAAAATAGGGAACGGAAGTGCCTTTAACACTGGGTTGTTAGGTTCCCTCTGTCTACTCTGCTATGTGCGGGATAAAGCGTGAAGCAGAAAGAAAACGATAATATAATAACGTACAAACTATACAGTACTTACACTTTGTATCGTAGACTTTGACCTGCTATTTATAAATAGATACTTCACAGCGCAATGACACGCGTCATTAGATTGATTTACATAATAATATCAAAAAATTATATAAATCCTTTATAATATATATTTTATATATGTTTTTTAATTCATCAGAGGCCAGTCGTGGCACAGAAGCACAAAGTGTGACTGTAAAATCGACTGGTTGTGGGTTCGATCCCCACTCGAGGAAGAGAAATATTTATTTACATTTATATTCTTCTTTCTTCGCTCCTTACATACTTATTACATACATACTTCGCTCTGGTGTCGAGGCGAAATGCGGCGTTAACTTCCGCCACTGAACACGCAATGCCTCCAGAACTGCGGAAAGTGGGGAACAACGCTGTGTCTTAACACTAGGTTCCCTCTGCCTACCCTGTTGTGTGAGGGATACAGCGTGAAGCTGATTTAATTTTTTTTAAAATTTAATTCATTTTTTCTTTTCTCTATTTTATTCGCTATGTATTTGCAAGACCTTCATAGATTGTTCGTACGATATGTAAAATATAAAGTAGATTTATTTGTAATTTTTTTTTTACATTCATTTTGGTTTAAATTATATCTATCTATAGAAGAGCCAGTCGCGGCGCAGGGGCACAAGCGTGCGATTGTAAACACGACAGGCTATGGGTTAGGTTCCAACTCGAGGAAATTAAATATTTGATATTTTCATTCTATCGGTGGTAAAACGAGCCAAAGGTTGAATTCTGCCACTAAACACGCAATCCTTCCAGAATTCGGCGGAAACTTGGCAACGGAAATGTCTTTATGCCTTAATTTGAGGCCAGTCATGGCACAGTGGCACAAAGTGTGACTGTAAAACCGACTATTTATTAACATTTATATTTTCATTTCTTCGCTCTGGTGTCGAGGCAAAGCGCGGCGTTGATTTCCGCCACTCAGCAAGCTATGCCTCTAGAAAATGAGGAACGGAGTGTCTTAATACTAGGTTCCCTCTGCCTACCCTGCTGTGTGCGGGCACACAGCAGGTACTGCGTGAAGCTAAAAAAAAAATACCTAAGTTCGATCACCATACTTCTATTACATACTGTATTGTTTAATTATATCGCATACATATTACTCCTTATCATTGTCACGGTCACCTTTCTACATTGAGTCTAAAGTGCAATCAAAATAAAAAAAAAATGGCAGGTACTTAACAAAAGCCTGTGATAAGGATAACTTATATTTAGGTATATTCAAAATTGAACGTTATCTGATGCATTAAAAGCTTTTATGATGCGATAAACTTAGTATTTTAGGTATACTAAATACCTATTTAACTGTTTATGATGTAATATTTACAGTTTAGTAATAATAATATGAAATGATAATTTATTGAGTTGTAATATCGATGTTAAACAACTTTGTTTGGTCAGTCAATCGGTCGTGGTTTCAATGTCAAGTGTTTGATCACTTGTTATTACAATCAGTCGTGGATTAAATGTCAAGTATATGTTATTTTTTATTTATTTTAGCTTCACGCTGTATCCCGCACACAGCAGGGTAGGCAGAACCTAGTATGGTTATATGTATGGGTTCGATCCCCACTCGAGGGAATGAATTATTATTTCTTAATACATTCCTTTCTTCGCTCTGGCACAAAGGCAAAAAATCGGCGTTAAGTTTCAGCAAAAAAATCGGCGGAAAGTGGGGAACAGAGTGTCTTAATACTAGGGTCCCTCGGCCTACCCTGCTATATGCGGGATACGTGAAGCTGATATAATTTTGATTTCCAATAACAATATTATACAAAAGGTTTGTACAAGATGTACAATTATAAATTGGTTCTCTGTCCCTTAAGCAGGGAGTTAATATCAGACTATGATTATAAAAACATAAATCTAACAAAAAATATCTTTATTAACATGACGACCATAGCGCAGCATGTTTGAAATAGTTATAGGGAATTAATTATTTTTGTTCCTTTTTTTCGATTCAAGACAAAGCGCGGCGTTGTGTTCTGCATTCAACACGTAAATTCTCAAAAATTGGACGACGCATTCGGAATAGACAATTAACAGGAGAAGCAAAAAAAATAATTTTTAAACTACAATTTCTAATTAAACATTTTAAAATATATATTTTTCTCGCTACTTATTTAATTTTGCTCGATGTTTTAAAGTACAAAATACATTATTTAGCTCCCACAGATTATCAAAATAACCAGAAGTTGTACTACACCTATGGTACGCTTACAGAGCTTTGTAAGCGTACCATAGGTGCTATGTACCACAGGTGCCATAGGTGCTAATAGCTTTGATAGTATTTGCGTTTTAAATCATCACATTCAGTACTCGTTGTCCAATATTAAATCCACTTGGATCTATTCTTTGTTCTAAAATTCGATTCGATGTTGAATAAAGAAGTCTGAAATTTGCTGAATTCACCGACAGATTGCGTCGATATTTGATATCCTTCTGGACGATAGTAAAGCTGTGGATATTGGATTTTATTACGTTTTACGGTTTCTTTATATGCAATTTAACTTTTATTTGTAAAATACGTAAAATTATAAATAGCTATGACTTATACAAGCTGCAGTCTTCGTTAGTACGTGCATTGAATGCGATGCTCGTGAGTTCAAATCTATATAGACGAATACATAAATATTTTAGTGGTTCCGTTTCTATATAATAAAGTTTTATCAAGTTTTTCCATTGGTTTTGACAAAATTGATATTGACACTGCTGACTAGAGAGTGAGCTGACTTAACTTTACGAGACATTACAGCATGCTGAAAATGAATGATTAATTTTAATAACAGAGTATCTTATAAGATTTCACTTAAATCTAAACAAATATTACGCTTTCGTTTTTACAGAAAGTTATTATATCTGCGGGAAATTTTAGATTTGCATCATTGAGTACCTACTCCAAATAATAACATCGAAAAGGTGAAATGTGAAAAATAGAGTGTCTTGACACTAGGTTGTAGTCTTTATCTTTCTGTTATATCATTTTAAACGAGAAGTTGAAACAAATCTACAAAAAGTACAAAATCTAAAAAACACCACCATTGCGGATGATGAAAAACACATAACCTATTTTTCCCCTCTCTAAGGCTCTCTTCCTCGAAGGATCTAACAATACATACTATTATTAACCCAATATTAAATATTAATAACCATTTCTAGATCTCATTCAGACAATTTGCATACTATGTAATACCTCCACTCGTACACTAACGTAATGTATTCCGTCAGTCGGCGGGCGGACTGACGGCGACTGACGGCGACTGACGGCTATTCATTATGTATCTTGCTCAGTTCGGGGATCATCACGAGCCTATTACAATGCTGGGTTATAATTTTGATTAATATTGTATTGGTACTGCTCGCTGTAGATAGCTCGAGTATATTGATTATTAATATTACAGGATAGACGCTGAGAAATTGGAGGCCGTGAGGCCGTGGGACAGCATTTCACGATCGTGTCGGATGTGGCTTCGATCTAAACTCGGAGGAGTTATTTTTTTTTTATTTGCTATGGTAGAGAAGCGTAGAGTTTTATCTCCTCTCGATAAATGGGCCTTAATACTAAGTCCTCTCTGCCTATCCTTCTATACGATATGTATAAAAAAATTCAAACGTTGCGTGAAATGCAGTGTTGCAGTAATTTTACTACTCAAAAGATAATGTTGGGGATAATGGGCCGAAAGTCCAGAATATAATATTTTTTTTACTAAGATATCTGTATCTATTCCGCTGGAAGATATACACAGATATACATACATACGTATGAGAATGTACATACATGAAGCTAAAAAACATCATGTTTTTTTAAATTGTGCTACTTACACTTTTGCTGTTTTTCTGTTCCTTCTCTTAGTGTAAGGTAAAGGAATTATTTATAATTATAGCTTATAATATCGCCTCCATTGGTAGACCGATGAGACGATTTAAATCCGAAATGAGCCGCTGCAGGGCTGCAGTGGGCAAGGTTAATTAGTCACGTCTAACTTGCGCGGGGAAAGTGACAATTATAATTATAGTTAGACGGCAGTTCGATTTAAATCACATCGAACTTTGATTCGCTTTAATTTAAAAAAAACTCAACTACTTATTATTTATTTTCGAATTAAATATTTAATATTTTCATTTCCTAGCTCTGGCGACGAGGCAAAGCGCGGCGTTGAGTTCCGCTACTTAACACGTAATGCTACCAAAATTAGACGGAAAATAGGCAACAGAAGTGTCTTAAAGAAAACATAGTGTCTTAACACTAGGTTTCCAAGTTCCCCCTGCCTATTTTTCTGTATGCGGGATAAAACTTAAAGATATTTATTTTTCCATTTGTTGGTTTTTTTTTTAATTTATGCTTTCTTTTACATAGCAGGATAAAAAAAACTAGTATCGAGACACCAGTTTCCCATTTTTCACCGAATTTTCGAGATATTGCGCTTTCAATAGTAGTAGTAAAAAGAACACGTTTTTATATTTTATTGAAAAATTTTAAACGTCACGGCCTATTGTTTATTCGAATATTCGTAATAGAAATACCTCAAATATAAAATAATGCACAATATATTATGTATTAACAAAATATTATGTGTGAGAAAGCATCACATAAAAGGCCAAAATAAAATTTTATTGAAAGAATTTTTAATATCACTACTCATAGTTATTGAAATTTTTCAAATATAATAATATATTTTACGTTATACTAAAATTCCATTTTATATCGATTTACTGAATTCTATACTTTAATTTCAAATAATGCTTATATTATCTTTACAAAAGCATACGAAATATGTCGCTATTGTGCAGTCGAGATGTTTCTAAACGTTGTAGATTAAAATTACATTACAGATTACTCACTACTTAAGCGCTTCCCCTTTTACGACATTGCATAATAATTGACGGAACCTAACGCCGCGTTTTTACACATTGAATAATGTTTACAATCTCTAATCAAATAATTGGATCTCTAAACAAACACAGCCCATCCTCTTAAAAACGCTTCCCAAAAGAAGCTCATATCCGTGTTAATTAGGTTGCAGTGCACACACGTGCAGCGTGACTGGCATCGTTAACGACAACGGTTATACACCCACTTAGTTAGTTTCCACTTCACAAAGGCCGTAAAGCTAAATTTGCAGCTAAGATTTTCCGTTTAACCTTGCTCTCAAATTTTCCAACACCTTTATCTCAAAATCTTTCTTTTCATCTCCGAATCGCCTCCTTAAGTCCGCCTTTAGCAGAATTCAAGTACTTAAGTGTTCGGTTAATCTTGGAAACAAAGAAAGTATGGGAGGTCTTATCGTATTGTTCTAAAGATGAGGTCCGCGATGAGGTCCGCGATGAGGGCCGCGATGAGGTCCGCGATGAGGGCCGCGATGAGGTCCGCGATGAGGGCCGCGATGAGGGCCGCGAGACTGAACAGCCAACTCAAAATCTATTAATAAATGATAAGACAGCGTGCAGCGCGTTGGGAGTAACAAGCTGTACTTTAAAACTCTATTCGTTCCGACACTTAGAACGTCTTTATATAAAATTGAATGAGTTTACCTCACTTGGGAATCTATGAGGGATTGTGTGGATATTTTTTAAACCGTCTGTTATAAGCGTGATGTTCATAGGTTCAATTCACTCAAAGAAAGGGTTTGCATTAATTTCTCCG
This sequence comes from Heliconius erato x Heliconius himera, assembly GCA_013421005.1. Taxonomy (NCBI): domain Eukaryota; kingdom Metazoa; phylum Arthropoda; class Insecta; order Lepidoptera; family Nymphalidae; genus Heliconius; species Heliconius erato x Heliconius himera. The sequence goes on along the minus strand of JAATLQ010035986.1, from coordinate 3,195 downwards.
CTCTGATATTAAGACATTAGTGGTACGAGTATATTAGGATGTCTCTGCCCTGCTCTATGTGTGGATATAGCACAGAGCTTCATGCTGATTCGATGTTCTTTTTGGTTCAGTATAAAATTGAAAATTTACCATTAACAGTATTTCACATTTGATTAGTCCCTAGCTTGATGTACGGTGATCGTCAGTTCAATTTTTATTTGGGGATTTGTTAAGTGTTTGTTTCCTTGGTTTGGTACATTACATTACTTGAGGCATTCGACTGAATTATTGTGCTTTCTTCAGAAAATAAGTTATGTTAGTATTAACATGAAATGAATAATTCTAATATTCTGTTGTAGAGTAGTTGGTGGGAGTTCCAATAATTTTGTCAGTAGTCAGTAAAATGTAAAACCAGGTACCCAGCACTAAACCATTACGATCGCGTATAAATCGATCTCGTAAACTTTGCCAAACGTAAATATCGCACATCAACATTTTATGTCACCATGAAATAGTCTCTTTGCGTTATTATTTAAAGTGGTTTTAAAAAGTACATATTTTTTATACCTTAATTAAATTCTCCAACAATAAAGGACCGGATCGTAAAGGGCTTCAGGTTATAAAAAAGAAGCTGTAATATTTCATTTGATAGCTTTTATAAGTTAAAGTTGCGTAAAATTGCATTCTCTAGAGGTCGCGTTGATTTGAAATGAGTGTGGGTAATTTAATAGCTTCACTCTATATCTCGCATGCAGCCGAGTAGACAGAGGCCAGGTCTAGTGTAAGTACACTATGTTTTATTTCCCAGTTACCGCTCAATTTTCGAGACATTGGGTTTTGAGCGGTGGAACTCAACGCCTTGCTCTATCTTATTATTAGAGCGAATAAATTAAAATAATTCATTCACCCTAACCGTTTCACCTCTCAAATTTGAATTTGTTATAATTGCTAATTACAATTATCTTAACAACCACTTTATGGTAATAGCTTTTGATGTTGTATTTAAAATAGAATCAAATTGTTTGTACTTTTCTTTATCATCTGTGGATTAATTGTAATACTCTATAGTGTATTTAAAAAATAAATTGTAATATTATGACTATCTTAAAAAAAATTAGATAGGCATATTTCAATTTTTTTTTTCAAATAAACTATTAAAAAAAGTATTGTCGTTGATGTAAACAGCGTTAATGTGTGTAACTCAACGCGACAATTCTTATAAACTTCCTATATACAATATTGTTATTAATAATATAATATATGTATATAATTAATATGTTTTTAGCATCTCTGTAGTTCGTAGTTGGTATAGGTTTTTTTAATATATTTTCGTATTATACTTATGGGGATATGTTTACAAAAAAAAACTACTGAAACCGCAAGAATGTATGAGGCAGTATTTCTATTTTGGGGAAGTCTCGGCTGGAGATAAGGCGCGGGGTGGAAGGCACAATTCAAGGGCCATTTAACTTTATCTGGGATAACTTTTACCGGCTTCCGTGATTCACTTTGCGCTTTATACCGCACTGGAGGTACATGTCTCGCTAACTTCGCCAAATAGATAACACATTTTGGATTAGCAGGTTCGTGGACTATTTTTTATTTATATGCTTGTACGAATGATCAAGACTTTCCTTCTTGGATTCAAATCTGTTGTCAGATATCTATTTTTGAAAGTTTCATGTCAAATTCTATACATAGCAGGGTAGGCAGAAGGAAACTAGTGTTAAGACACTCTGTTTTTGATATATTGCGCCACCTAATTTTTGATATATTGCGGGTTGAATTGTAGAGCTCAAAGCCACGCCGAGTTTGAACCGGATCTACAACCGTCGTGATTATAGTCCGACGACTCTATAAATAATACGTTTTTAATGTTAATATAACTTTTAGTTATCTTATATCACTAATGTCGCCTTAAAATCTTTACAGAATACGACTCTATATATTATTACTATCCGATTATTTTAGGGACGTGTGGTGCCGTGGCAAAGCGGTAAGCTCGATGTAATGAATTCGATTTCGTTCACTCCATGGAATTATTATTTTCTTTTCCTCGTCCTCGTAACAACTCTCAATAATGTATCTAAAATTGCTCATTGCGTGGAGAAAAGAGTGTCTCCACTCTAGGTTCCCTCCGCCTACCTTACTAATAGCGGGATATAAACGTGAAGCTAAAAAAAGCTTTATTTTTAAATATGCCAGTTCTGTGTATTATTCATGTGGCTGTATCAGATTATACAGATAATTAATGTACGACAGACATTTTGAATTATTGTGCAACATTTTCAACGACTTTTCACGTAAAACATACACAAAACAACAATGTTTACTCACATCTGTCATATTTTAATGTAATTTTATTACTGTAGAGATGTCTGTTATTGCTATACTCGTATGAATACAGATCCGTAGTTAGATTTTTTATATAAAATAAAAATATTGTGAGTATGATTATATACTTTAGCTTGAATTGGACACCCTAGTTCTGAGTAACATTTTATAAAATTAATGTAAGATATTTTTTTATTGTAAATATTAATTGTGTATATCACTGGTAATTAAATTAATATTTATGATGAGATAACAAAATGTTTGTAAGATAAAAAGGGCTCGGATCAAGTGCCTATAGTATTAAGTAAAAACCGGTTAAGTGTGAGTCGCAATGTATATTTATCTAATTTATAATATAACGTATATGAATGAATATATTAATGAGATATATTAATGAGTGAGACGTAAATGTAAAACAAGTACAAGTCAAATAGACTTTGCGTTGCCATCTAGACTGCCTACATCTAAACATGTGACATTGTTTCACGAAAAACTATGTAAAACTGACCTTGGTCGTAGTGCACCTCTTAATAGAATTGTCAAATCTTTTAAAAAGTTAGGAACAAATAATGATATTGATATTTTTTTTGATTCTCTTAGTAAATTCAAGGAAGCAATAAAACTTAAACTATGTCATCTCTATTCTCTATATATAATAAGACAGTAAAAATATTTTGTCTGTACATTTAGTAATTTTGACTGAAATGGATAGAGGGACACTTAAAAAGACTAATAGAAAGCAAAAAGATTTTTTTTGAATTTCTTGTCTGTCTGTCTGTCTGTCTGTCTGTCTGTCTGTCGACATATTGTTGTCCACATTTTTCTCTGAAACTACTGAACCGATTTACTTGAAAATTTCACCAATTGCTTTGTTTTAACTCA